>JAHRHZ010000032.1:2974653-2998541 GCA_024137785.1 Ginglymostoma cirratum
CGCCCCCTTGACCTGTCCATCCTCCCTGGACTGACCTATCTCCTCCCCACCCCCCCACCTAAACTCACCTTTACTGGCTCCATCCCCGCCTCTTCGACTTGTCTGCCTCCTCTCCACCTATCCTCTCCTCTATCCATCCTCTATCCGCCTCCCCCTCTCTCCCTATTTATTTCAGAACCCTCTTCCCCTCCCCCATTTCTGATGAAGGGTTTAGGCCCGAAACGTCAAGTTTTCCTGCTCCTGTGATGCTGCTTGACCTGCTGTGTTCATCCAGCCCCATGCTTGTTATCTCGGATTCTCCAGCATCTGCAGTACCTTTTATCTCAAATTGAAACCTTCACTTTTATGTCACCATCTCTGTTACCAATGTTGGAGGACATCCAAACCTATTTGTGAAGGCCAGCTTGTTTTGGTGGAGGCTGATCATTGCTTGCCACGGAGCTTGTATCTCTACTCTAAATAAAACCCCACAGTGCTAGCTGGCTCTTCCTTATATACACATTGAAGGATAATTAACTAATAATTACCTGACACCTTAATGTTTTTAATTGCTTGGTACTTAACATCCATCAACAGACCATATTAGTTGCTAACTGCTGATTTATATTTTAACTGTATTGGCCCACTTTGTTTCTGTAACCTACTTTGGCTGAACAATAATCCATGTATCCCACAGATAAGAAATTTTCATTGACATCATCCTGAAAGACCCACCTCTTGTTTTAAGATTATGTCTCATATTCAGGGCTCACTTAGAGTAACTAGAAAGAAACTACTTCATCTGTCAAAACCTTTGATTATATTGAACACTCTAATTCAAACACAAATAAGCTTCTTTATTCAAGGGAATAGACATCTGGTGTATGTGCGAGTTCCTAAATGAGTTACATTGTTTTTTAATGGCTTGTCTTTGTTTCTGCACAACTGAATGTTGTACATGTTTCAAATCTGAGATTTCATTTAGGTGCAGCTCATGTCATAAAATTATTGCATTGGGTATTAGTCTTGCTGATCTGGAATTGCAAATTCTTTTAAATAATTAGTGCTTTTTCTTTACAAGTAACAAATGAGAAATGAATGATCGCAAGTAACTACTTTCCATTCTAATTTGCTGGAAATTTTTCAATAACTTGAGGTTAAGTGGAAATTTTAATCCAACCACAGAATTATTTCTCTTCTGTTACTTCTAGTATCTCTATATTCTTCTAGTGATTTACTTTTTAAAAATAATTTATCGTAATGCGTTTCAATTCTCCTGACTGTACATCACCCTTCTATTCACTTTGCTATGCAGTACTACAGAAAGCATGATATACTGTGATTGGGATGTCTTCAAAATCACGGTTAGTCAGGCATTCATTCATCTCAGAGGCTCTGCATTTGCGATAAGTTCACCACTATCTCTAGAAATGAGTGCTGTTGCATTAACACGAAATATTTATCCTATTATGTGACCTGCTCGGCATCCATTCTTTCAAGTACCTCAGACAGAGAATTTCTATGTTGGAAATTGGAGCTAGTGCATTGGTATAAATAACAAATGGCAGAATGCGGACAAATATGAAGTCATAGTGAATGCAAAGGAAAAATTTATAGATATTCATGCAGTCTATGAATGACATTGAAATAACTAAGAGATGGAAGAAAAGTAAGATGGAAGAGATAGAAGAAATTTAATTGGATACAATACTAAACATAACAGGGAACAGCAATCAATGGAGCTAATAGAATGCTGAATTTATAGAGTCAAAACAGAAAACATAATGGTCCAGCTTTAGAGTTTTCTTGTAAGACTACACCTTAATTATGTCATCCATTTCTGGTTGTCAGGAACCTATCGAATAGAACAGAATAGAATAGCAATTTAATGTCATATGTCATTTTAGAAAAAAAAGTGAAAGGTTTTATAAGTTGGCAGACCACAACACCTGTAGAAGTGATATAACTCATACATAAGACGAAAAAAGTAAAAATTAAGGCAAGATGAGACCGCCAAACCGGGAGTACCCCTTTGGGACGGGGTGACCTCTGCGACAGGCTGAGACTACCATGTTGAGACAGGCCTGTCTGCCAGGTTAAAACCGCCCACCAGGCTGTTGGAATACCTAGAACAAGACCTCTACACCAGGACAAGACTGCCATGCTGGAATGCCTGGAAGTTGTCGCTGAAGAAGACCTCGACGCCAGTCTGAAACCTCCAAGCTGGGACAAAACCGCCAGACCTGGAGACCACCAGGCTAAGCCAAGACCATGCCTCTGGAACGAGGCCACCACATCAGGTCATCACTGGGCTGAGCCTGCCATGCTGGGACAGAATACTTCTCATTGCTGGCCCAGACCAGGAGAAGGCACCTTCTGCTGGAGCTATTTAAAAAGTTAAGACGATAAATAGAAATCTTAAAAAAAAACAGAGAAAGAAAATAAAAGTGAAAAGCTGATGGCAAAGCAATGTGAAGAAGAGCCGTGACTTCTAAACTTGAGTAGAGTTTTGAGGAAGAGTGAAGAGATATAGGCTACTCAACCAGGAAATGAGGCATCAATGATGTGATATTGTTGATGTCAGAATAAGTAGTAATTTGGTAGAAAAGAAATTTAATATTGCTGGAAAAAACAGGTTTTGCCGAAGCAATACATGTTACATTCATCAGGACAACTTACATGAAACACCTCAGTAAAGAGAAAGCAACAATCATATTGCAAGTGAATAGAGTGCTGATTGGTTGACAAGTGGACTGTGATGCTAGATGTGGTGCCATGATGAATAAAGTTAATGACAACTGACAGTTAACTGCCATTTTTTTAAGTTTAAACAAGGGAGGTTGACTGTGATTGATGAAGAACTTGCCATGAGAAATGAATCACATAATGTCTGTCATCTATTTTGTTTTGTTGAAGCAGGTGTAATGTGTTAACATGTTCCTGTTGTCTCCAAGAACACAGCTCCGAGTATTATCATCTGTAGCTTTCTGTACCCGCCTGACTGAGAATCCAAAATTGATTGTGAGCGTATTTTGTTTCTGCACACTCAGGATTATGTAGCAAATGTTGTCCAATTGACAACCAATTTATGATTGTCAGTCAGGTTTGTAGTATCATTAAGGTTTAAATCCATCTATTCTATAGGAAACTTTTATTCCTTATCACAGAATAGACAATCAACAACTGTACTTACCTAAGTGTACTTATGCCTCAAGGTCACAGCCGAATTAATGGATTGGGCACTTGCAGGTAGTGTTGTGAAGTGGCTGGAGCTGAATATGCTCAGAAGGCCCTGTTACTTATTGTTGTCAAACACATTGCTTATGTGGTACAAGTGAGAATTCTATAACACTTGGTGGAGGTATGTGGAGGGGAAAGTGTGCTTCTTTCAAATCCCAGTAACATGTAGCCAAAGTACGATTGTATTCTCCTTCATTATAAAACTGTACCACAGCACACCATCCTGTGTTTCAATGCTTTGCATTTCAATCCAGTGAAAGTCAATTGCTTCCATGCATAGAAGACAAATATTGTAAATAGCCTTTCACAGACTTTACAGCTAATTTACAAATCAAAGTACAACTTCCGGAGAGTGAAAGCACTTAGTGGGTATATGTTTCTGTCACTTAATAAGCCAGGAGTCCTCAAGATCATTATAGCAATGGCAGATCCATGTAGTCAATATTGGATTACTAGATGCGATTGTAATTTTCTGTTGGGAAACTCAAAAGTGTAAAAAGATAGATTTAGAATACAATTTGTAAAAATTGCATTTTCTCAATGAACGAGGAGCACTTGTATATTACCATGAATTTATTATTTGGCTTCACTACCAGAGCAACAGGTTGGTTGTGTGTACTGATTCAGATGAGGGATCTCAGTTTGTATCTTAAATTGACAGCAGTTATTTCCCTAATAGAAATAATTTACAGTAACACATGGTGCACATATTATTTTGTAACAATCATTTGTATTTTCCATATTAAGAAATCTGCTGTGTCAGTTTGAATAATTCACATGAAATTGTAAATGCATTTATTGTTTGATGGGGATTCTCCCGTTGCTAGGGCAGATGAATGTTCAGCAAGGAGACCAGCTGTTTACTGTCAAGGATAGCGCCATCTCAACTTTGATTTTAAATCAAATCTCAATTTGCAGATCTAATTAGAAATATGACATATGAAGTCACTGTTTGAGGGGTGGTTGAAATTACTAGCTTGGTCTTATTTGTCCTGTAAGTATCTGACTTCCTTCTCATCAAGTATTGAGATTGCTTGATAATAGAGCTTTGTCCAAATGAGTCTGATACTGTGTTACCCACGTACTGAGGCTGAGCTTGCAGGCTCTGAGATTGGCTTTCAGAATTACATTTTATCTAGGTTTGAGATGTCCTACAGTGAAGGTTCCCATGCACAGTTCAACATAAAACATTGCTTTAGGTACATGGGAATCTTACATGCAAGCCACACAGCTGATCCAGTGAGGCTGTGCTCTGATGAGCATGATCATTTCATCAGATGGACAGCACTGTGTGAGAATTTCGATGTTAGAGGTTTTGGCCTGCCATTTGATGATGCAGATAGATCTTAAGCAACAAAAGTGAAAAACGTTGAGTTGCGTTATATGGTACTAGGACTTGTAGACTGCCCATGCCTCACACTGATGGAGATGTGATGAGGAAACCATTCCTTGGTAAACTTCAATGGTTGTTTTAAAACAGATTCTATGTTCTGTCTATACCTTGTAGGTGAGCCCACAAAGTGTTGAGTTCGCTTTAGCTTGGCAATAACAATTTCATCGTTCAGTATGGTATAGTAGGAGAGGACACTCCCAATTGCATAACTTCTGAACTGATTTAAGTTTTCTATTGCATTGTTCAAACAAACAAATAATTTTAAAAATCTGAAAAACCTGGGTCTTCAGCTGTACAAAATTAATATTAACATTATTTGCTTAAATTTCACTGATTCTTTTAAGGATATAATTGCTAAAATAATTTACGTTCAAGTATTAAAAAGACATAACTAAAGAATATATCCATTTTATTAACTATAAATTTAAGAACCTACATAATTTAAAGTACTATATCTGATATGTATTAATTGTGCATGGGAAAATGGTACACTTCAAAATATCATACATATAAAATATAAGCCATGCATACATGATTGGTTCCTTATAATCCCTTACCTAAGTGAAGACATGTTTACTTGCCTTTTGAATAAGACCTGATTATTCCAGGGCTCTTCTGGTCATGCACTCATCTTCAGTGCTCCATAAATTTGAGCTGAGCCACCACCAATTAGCTTAATAGGTTTTCAGGCTTGCAGTCTCTCAATTTTCAAATTCTTATTCTTGTGTATGACCTCCATGACCACTCAGCTCCTTTCCTTTGCAACCGTATCCAGATCACACCCTCCGAAGTCCCTCTAGCAAAGGACTTGTGAGCCCCTCGCACTCCCTTTTTGCTACCACTGGCAGCTGCACCTTAGCTGTCTACACTTTAAGCTTTGGAATTCCTTCATTGTATCTCTGACTCTTCATGTTTCTCTTTTCCTTGGAGATCCTCCATAATATTCAACCCTTTGAATGTGTTTTTAGTCACTTGTCCTTGCATCACTTCCTTTGGCATGGTGTCTATTTTTGTTTCAATACATTCCTGTGAAACACTTTAGGACATTTTCCTACAGTGCAGGTGTTAGGTAAATTAAAGTTGTTGTTAAGTGCTCACCTCCTGGAAATATTTTAGCTAAAGCATCGTAATGTCAAATTACCATTCATATTATACCCAGGAAACCTGACGCGTGATGAGAGAACTTCTTAAAATTTGAGCTTTTGTAAGGCATCTTTACTGCAACCATACTATTCCAAGTTTTCATACTTTGAATCTCGGTGTAGAAATACTTGCCGAAGAACAAGATTACTTTATGCGACTACCTCCAGATTCTTCATTTTCTCGTGCCTCTAAAAGTAGAAAAATGTGATTTAGCAGGAATTAGTACACTGGAAAATAACGGAAGGGAAACAACTTTAATAAAGAGAAGATTAGGTAACTCTTGCAAGCCGTTTGGAGTGTCTGGAGAAATGTAACACCACAGGTCTTGGAGGAAATCCTTTGGGAGAGTGAGATTCAAGGAGGAAAGAAAATCACTCACACAATCCACCAATTGGACTTCCAAGTATTTATCAGATTCAACTTCATTAAAATGCACACTGATATCCTAATAACTACATAGTACTTCACCAAAAAACAATTTTAACATTTAATTACTAGTAGATAATTAAGTGCACATGCACAGGGCAGTAAGAGGAGGGGGGGTGGTGGTGTAGGCAGAAATTCACATTAAAATGTAGTTTATATTTTGTTACTAAACAATCTTTCCAATAAACTGGAGTGTTTTATGATTCTACTAAAGACAAAAAAAAGTACAAATTACAGCAGGCAGATGGGAGAGCAGAGGGTCTGAAAAGCCTATAATAAGTAAATCCTTTCTCCAGAGAATGGAGGGTGTGCTATAAAATCTATATGAGGGGGTGTAAATCAGCTAGCAGCATACAGCGCTTTGGTGGCAGCGGCCGCTCCAGGGGATGGGGTCTGCACAGTATCTGCTGCTTTTTCATTTCCTGTTGCTTTCCATGCTTTTGCAGAGTTAGAACATTCCTACAATTATGGATTTTTATATGTTAAACAGACCCTTTGGAAGACGAGGTATGTATCTGGAGTCTGAGGAACATATGGCTGGCACTTGGGCAGATATTTATTCATTACTTTGACTTTCAATGATAGTGAGTCTAAACATTCCTAATGTAATACAAAAGCCCTTTAGAGTAGTTTTCATTAAATTAAGTCTTCTTACAATCAATTGCTGCAATTTAATTTGTTATTTACTAATTTAACCCAATTACATTAAGTTCTGTCTCAGATCAATTTTTTTGATATTGCGATTATAAGTTATAAAAGATCAAATTTATTACTGTCGTGCATATGTCTTGCATATAGTCAACTATCAGCCTCCTGTCTCTCAACTGAAAATGAATAATTGGGAAAAGAATATCCGATGGGGACTTTGTGCTTTAAAGTTAGTCTGAACCCAATTTCAGATTGGCCAGAACTTTCACTGAAGAAGGACAAGAAGCTGATTTAATTAATAGGATACAATATTCAGTTGCAATTTTCATGGAGAAATAGGAACAAAACTTAATTGCCAGTTGCATTTTTCCCATGAGAGGCCTAATGGACAGACCTTAAAGCAATTATCATGTGGCCAGGAGAAGCAAAATTTCTCTGAACAGGTTGATTGAAAATACATTCCCTGTCCAACCTCAACAGCCCATACATGTTGGCTGGCTGCACGCTAGAACCCAATGATTTTCTATCGTTGCTAAGGGGGCAGGTACAGGAAGGGCTGTTTTAATGCCTACAGATTTATACTAATACGTTCAAGAGACCAGAATCTCAAAACAGTTCTCGTCTCCCAACAGCCCGACTCAGATTGATATTGTGCCCAATTAGAGGCGATGTCGGAAAATTTCCTCACAATTTTCCAATGCTTCCATTCAACTGAACATTAGTAACGCGTTTTTTTATTAAGAAATCTTTGGCATTGTTTGAAAGAGAATGTTGGTGTTAGAGTTCATTTAAAGGAATGGTTTGTTATATGACTCTCAGATCCTCTGGATATTTTCTATACAGATTGTCAGGCTGTTGCTGGTCCTGCATCACATCATGTAACAGTTCCATACTGTCACACTAGAACAATTGAAGTTCCGTCCTGGAAGTTGTGATATTCCTTGTAATTTCAGATACAAGTCCAGCAATTTATGAGATGTCCTCTTTTGATGAAAATCAAACTGTTCTTCAAATCTGAGTTAGTGACTGTTGCTGGAAGTGCATCATTGTGGATACCAAGTGGTCTGTCATGCCATCGTAGTTGACTATCCTGTTGATGTTCATTGGCAGTGAACAAGTGTGAGGAATGACCAAATGGGCAAAAAAGCAGGGGTCTATTAATATCTACAGCACCTCTCACAAAAGGAACCATTATTTGACGAGAGGTGAATTGAAAGAGAGGAAAAAATTGATTACAGCAGCAGAAAATAATTCCTGTTGTGATTCACCTGCTATATAATGAGAAACTAATGCTGGAATACTTCAAATCTTTGGAACTTCATATGTCCAGGAACAGTTTTATTACATCAAATGACTGTCGTAGATGTTCACACTAATCAATTTTGTATTTGAATTGACCTGACAAAAACCCTTCTGATCACTTTGTCAGGGATTTACTCTGGCTGATTCTACTGAAGTTCGTTACGTGTGAGGCTTGTCCTGCATTTCTGACCCTGGCTAACTTTTATCAGGGAGCTTGTCTTGGGTGGTGGAGGAGGCTGGCTGATGAAGGAATGTCCAGGCCTGGCCGAAGTTGTATTACAGAGCTCCCACACTGACCAATGAAACTGATTAAGCTATGGTCAATTCCAATAGGCAAGATTTGAAAGAAAGAATTGGACTTGCTGTAACTTGTTGGTTGTATTTTTAAATTGCTATCAAATTATATTCTCAGCAGAAACATGATGGTGGGTAGGAGGTGCCTCCCAACTTTGTGTAATGCTTCAAACTACCTCAAGGAGTGCCCCAGAAATTCTGAGGAAACAAGAAGGAGGTAGTAACTAGGCATCACAGACCTCTTCACTTTCATCTTTTTCATTGCAACTGGGAAGTGGGTATTTCCCAGGCATATAGGAAAGGGACATCAGGGCCAATATGTTGCAATATTCTGCATTGCAATATCCAATTGTTCTTGAAGCAGTTGATTAAGTGCCATCTAACATCTGTATATTTCTTGTAAGTTAAAGCATGATATTATTCAGTGCTGGAGCATGCAAAGCACTTTTTTTTCCTAATGGAGCTGGTCCTGAGTACAACCTAGTTTAGGTCAAGAAATTAGAGTCATAGAATCGTACAACATGGAAACAGGCCTTTCGGTCTAAGTCATCCACACCGACCAGACATCCCAACCTGACCTAATCCCATTTGTCAGCATTTGGCTCTTATCCCTCTAAACCCTTCTTATTCATATATCCATGCAGATGCCTTTTAAATGTTGTAATTCTACCTGCGTCCATTATTTCCTCTGGCAGCTAATTCCATGCATGCACCACCTTCTGTGTGAAAATGTTGTCCCTCAAATCCTTTCTAAATCACTCCTCTCCCACCTTAAACATGTGCCCTTTAATTTTGGACTCCCCTGCCCTGAGAAAAGGACCTTGTCTATTCGCCCTATCCATGCCTGTCATGATTTTATAAACCTCTATAAGGTCACCCCCTCAGCCTCCAAAGCTCTAGGGAAAAAAGCCCCAGACTATTCAGCCTTTCCCTATAGCTCAAACCCTCCAGTCCCAGAAACACCTGCAAATCTTCTCTGCACCCTGTCAATTTTAATAACACCCTTCCTATTGAAGAATGACCAGAATTGCGCTGGCAAATCAATTTTCTGCTTTCCTTTTGCAAAATGAGACTTTCTCATTCAGTCAATTATCTTTCCAGCCACTATAGCAGTGAGTCAATGGAAAATTGCATAGATCAGAGACCAGCTAAGTGGCAGGCAGGGCTATCCAGCTGAGTCCATACAGTTGTGAGTAGGGCTATGCTAAGACTCTGCATCAAGGCAGGCCTGAACTTTCTCAAGCAGCCTAGAGAGGAAGTCCCACTCTTCCTTGTCCCATTTGGAAATTAAACAGATAGATGTTTAAAACTTACCATTCTGAGCCCCTTTCTAGCCTGATATTCTTCCCTGCTAGTTTAGACTTGCAAGGAATCCAGTGCCCCATGGGTTTGCTCATTGGTCTCTCTGATGACTCGGTAGTTACTCTTTCCTGAGCATTAAAGAAAATCTGATACCTGATGTCTTCAAGCGAAGCAGATAATTCTGAGCTCAACTGTGAAATGCTGGTATGTTTTACATGCTGAGCCCTAGCTGTGCTGCATGCTGAACCACAAATGAGGAATTGGAGGAAATGCCTTTGTTGGTTCCAGGAATTGATCTCCAGTTCCTTGTCCCCCATGCCACAGAAAGAGTTTTATTTCTGAGAATGAGGTAGAAACTACTTTCTACCACTTACTTCGAGGACTTGCTTTGAATTCAGAAGAAGTTAATTTATTCCTCAAGTATATTGGCGAGACTGTATCTGAGTATGATGTACTGTATTGATATACTGTATAAAATTCTGACGGATCTTGACAGAGAAGATGTGGAAAGACCGTTTCTTGCCATGAAAGGTTTTAGAACTCAGGGTCACTGTTTAAAATTAAGGGTTGTCTATTTAAAACAGAGATAAGGCAATAGTTCTTTTCTCTAAGAGGGTCTTGAGTGTTTGGAACTCATTCCTTCGAAAGGTGGTGCAGTCAAAGACCTAATATATTTCTAAGGCAGAGATAGATAATTTCTTGTTAAATAACGGGTTGAAAAATAATCAGAGTTAAACAAGAATGTGGATTTAGGATTACAATCAGATCAGTCATGATTATATGAATAAGTAAAGCAGACTTGAGGGTCTACTCCCACTCCTGAATTTTATTCTCTCATATTCATCAGTCTGCTGCTGCAGTGGCAGTAGGGAGCCTAGTAAACCCATGTGGGAGAAAAGTGAATGACATTGTGCAGCTACTAGCAGCCGACCTCCTCTCTCTCCTCCATTTCCCTTTCCTGAATAGCTGGAACATCATATTTACATTTTTTTTAATCTTGGTCTATTTTTATGGCTAAAGTATTGTACTGCATCGGGATTATCCTTTAAATCCTGAGAACAGCCGGGAAAACGAAGAGTGTAGCTGCAGGTCTGTGGAATGATGCGGGTACTAGTGTTTTCTGGCTGTTCATTAGACTCAGGGAAATCTAGTCACAAGCTGCTCAAGCAGCATTTTTGATTTCCTCTTGTTACAACATGTCGCTAGGTTCCATAAATTATTTCCGTTCCATACAGGATACTCCAAATTATCAAGCTCCCAGGTGAGGAGGCATGAAATACTCTTTTTCTTTATTCACCCATACCTTTTAGATGGTCACAGCAGGGGTAATGTAAAAAGGGCCCTTCCCCTGTGGATATCTTTCTCCCAGCTCAAATGAACTTATCTTGTAAAAGGAACCAATTTTGTTCGGCTTTCTTGAGTTGTTGCAAGACTCAGTTTAATTGCTACTAAATGGGAAAGAAAATAATTGTGCAATACACATAAACACAATTTAGAAATGAGAGGCAAATCCAAGAAAAAAGACACAGCTTATCAGGATCAGTCTCTGGGTTCCATGAAGAGTGCATGACGGAACATTGTGGCCGTTACTTTGGTGATACTGGAAGCACTGATGTTGGTGGATGAGTGTTTCTTTTTAAGATATTGCCTTTAAAGGCTAGCTTTGTCCTCTTTCATTGTAACTGTGCTGTCATTTGCTCTGGCTTCCAGGGAGGACAGAGAGACTTTATTTGTTTTTACCTGCAGCACAGAGGTGACCAATGGTTTTCTCAACTGTGGCCTTCACAGGGCACATCTTCACCCATGAGCACACATAGACGAGTGTTGAAACTGGATTTTAATTTCTGTTCTTTTGTGCTGTTGAAAACAGAAACCATAAATATCTGTCTCACCCAGATTGTCTCCCTTCTCCCATGATGTTAACAGTCTGAGATAATTCACAGGCGATTATAATTCATTTTGCAATGCATTTCTCTCTTTGAAGTCCTTCTCTTTGAAGTTTCCTAGACACACATCAGTTGTGACATTCCAAGCCTTCTTTGAGGCTGGTAATAATTAGCCTTCCAGATAGTCCTTGAATTATATTGCTCAGAATTTACATTTTTAGTTATTTTTAAGCTCAGCTCTCTTTTTAAAAAGCAATTAAAAGTTCAATATATCACTAGGTGATCTAGGAATACGATCTATAATCTTGACACTCTGCATTTGAGGATCACCAAGGAGTGCTGAAGTAAAAGCAAAAAATAAGAAAGCACCTTTTGTACCAATGCTGGGCCTGTACCTGATGCAAATCTTATACTTCTCCTTCACAAGATCAAGGATGACATTCTTGCACTCTCGAGCTGTAGGCCCTGAGGTGACTAACTAATCCGATGTGACCTGAGGTGGTCCAAACGGGGGCAGGTGGTTTTTGCTGAAGCAGGGGTGTGGGATGCTTGAGTTTTCACATGCTCCTTTTGCCGTTTGTGCTTGGCCTCCATTTGAGCCTGGTGGAAATGTTCAAAACTGTTAACATCTTTGTGGGTGCTTCTTCTCTTGTCTGGGTAGTCTTTGGCTGGAGACTCCCATACATTTACGGGGATACGGCACTCTTTCAGAGAGGCTTTTAGGATGCTGTTTATATGTAAGTGTAGGCTTAGTGATACCAATTTTAGGAATCTCTTTAATTACCAAGTCAGTGCAGTTAGGTGGAGAACAGATAGAATGGGTATTGGAAAATTGGAAAACCAACCTAATATTTTTGATGATGCAGCAGATATTCCGTACACAGCAAAGTTTCAAAGTCTCAAGGTGGTTAAAAAGGTATTTAGTTTGCTTGCCTTCATTTGTTAGACCTACGATTATAGGAGTTGGGATGTCATGTTGTGGTTGTACAGAACATTGGTGAGGCCTCTTCTGGAGTACTGTGTCTCATTCTGGTCACTCTGTTATCAGAATGATACTATTAAACTGGAGAGGGTTCAGAAGAGTTTTACCAGGATGTTGTTAGAAATGGAGGGTTTGAGTTATAAGGACAGGCTATATAGGCTGGGACTTTTTTCCCCTGAAGTGCAGGAGGTTGAGGGGTGATCTTATAAAGGTTTATAAAATCATGAGGGGTATAGGTAAGTTGGATGACAGGTGTCTTTTCCCTGGGGTGGGGGAGTTCAAGACCATGTGGCATATTTTAAGGTGAGATGAGAACAATTTTAAAAAGACATAAGGGGCAACTTTTTTACACAGAGTGGTTCGTGTGTGGAATGAACCTCCAGAGGAAATGGTGGATGTGTGTATAGTTACAATGTTTAAAAGACATTTGGATTAGTACATGAAACAGAAATGTTTGGAGGGATATGGGCCAAGCACAGGCAGAGGGGGGAGAGATAGCTTGGGATTATGGTCAGCATGGACTAGTTGGACTGAAGAGTCTGTTTCTATACTAAATGACTCAATGACTCTGTGACTCATAAACAAAAGAGGAATGATCGACTGGATGATGTGATTTTTAAATATGCTGATACCTGAAATAGTAGATTGTCTTTTTGGGATAGATTGGAGAGGCTGGGCTTGAGTTTTCTGGAGTTTAGAATTATGAAGGTCTTGAATAGTCAGGATGTGGATAGCAGGATGTAGAAAGAATATTTCCTCTCATGGATTTGTCCAGAACTTGGAGACATTTTTAAAAGTAGGGGTCACTTTTGCAGGGCAGTGTCAAGGGGAATGTTTTTCTCTCAAAGACTATGACAGCTTTGGAACTCTCTGCCTCAGAAGGTTATTGCAGTGCATTGCAGTGAGTTCATTGAATAATTTTAAGGCTAAGGTGGATAGCTCCTGTTGACAAGGAAATCAAAGATTTCCGAACGTTGATGAGAATGTGGATCTTGGGAACACAACTAGGTCAGCCAAGATTTCATTGAATGGCAGAGCAGGTTTGCTGGATTGAATGGCCTACTTCTGATCCTTATTAATATGATTGATTGATGTATTGATGTTGGCCAGGGTATTGACTGATCCTCCTGGTCTTTTCCACAGATTATGACCAGGGCTTTTTGGATGGTAAGGTTTCCCATGGTACAATCCACAGGGTCAGTGACTGATGCATTGCCCCCAGTGCTGGCTGCCGAACAGCTATGAAATAATCCTATAAGCTCTACTTGACTGAAGATGTAACTCCCATCCTTCAGAAGGATATCCTGACCAAGAGAATTGCTGGCCAAACAGATTAACTGCCAGCTCTTTAATCCCTGCAATTTAATAAGCAGTTCCTAAAGCCTAGGCAATTGACACTAGGTGAGGTTTCAGGACAGAGAGGGGATGGGATTGATGTAGAGAGGTCAGGGGAGCAAAGAATGCCAGCAGGGTCTATGTGGAGGATAGTGGAGAAGGAGTGTTGGGAGGTATGTTTGATGTTGAAAGGAAGCTGGTTTTGGAGGTGCCTTCATTCTTTCTACCTGCGGTCTGAGCAGGGTCACTTTCTAGGCTTTGCCCTTGCTCCTGAAAGCCTTCTACCTGCCTGAAGGTTGAGGTTTCTTTGGAAATGGCCATTGAATGGTCATTAATTGATTAAAGGCCTTGGTTGGGACAAAGATGGGTGGTGTGGCCTAGACTATAGTTGTGCGGTATAATGGAAGACACGGCTTATGATAATGTCAGTGATGACTTTACTCTGGCATCATGGCAAGATCAGAAGAAGAAATGGGACTAGAAAGAAGCATATGATGAATGAAATCTTAGACAACACACTAAAGAGTTGTATTTAGTAATCTGTAACGTGTAGATGTAAACAAAGAATGTTATAATACAGAAAGAATAAAAGAACCTTATCTAGCATAAGGACCCAGCAGCCTCTAGAGTTTAGCCCAAAGTTATGAATGAGTAATATCGAGTAGTATGAGTATAATGAGTAGTATCGAATGATATAGCAGCAGTGTTAGCATCCAATTAAGAATGGTGTGGGTGGGCTCTCAAAGCCGGAAAGTCAATAGGAGTCCTCATAGCACTGAAGAAGCATTGGGCTGCCTTTTCAGGAATGGGAGGGAGACACTTTAAAATTTAAGTCCCTTATAACTAGGCCACTGCTATAAGTAAGCACCCTTCCACAGAGTGGCCTGTCTCTGCAACTTGGCAGTATGTTGGCCCTCTAATCCAGACTGGATACCCCAAGCCTGTTATCTTCAGGCAGCTACACTGTTCCTCAGTGCCTTTGGAGGCCTACAGCATGATTGGAAAATTCCAGTCATCTCTGACAATAGGCCTTCATAGGGCTTTAATATTTGCTTATCCACGACTTCCTCCTGCCCCCTCACTCTCCCACCATACCACCAAACAAATACCATCATCAGAAAAATGGCTTGGCAGTGGGATGTAGAGGGCAAATTGACAAAAGTATATGCACTTACCTATTCACCTTTGCACCCAATCCAAACCCAGTCTAAACATTCAGTTCCTAATTTATTAATGCAAATTAATCACTCGACTCCCAGCAGCAAGATCAAGTACATGTTTGATTTGGCTCTAGCAATTCTATTTAGTTGGGCTAATAGACTTGTATCAGACCAGGTGTAGAAAACATAAACAAAAAGAAATTGTAATTTAGAGTGAGTTTCTGGGTTTAATTCATGCGAATACACCTGTCATTCATTTCACGTGGCTTTCACACACAGTAAAATGTCCTGTCTTACAGCTCTCTGACCTTGTCATATATTTTTAATGACACACTGCTGAGTTGTAAGGCTCTTGCCTAAAGCAATAGGTCAAGAAGTCAGGATTTAGTTATGGTGCTTTTTTTTCTTGGTGGCAGACTAATTAACAACAGTTCCATCAGCAGGTAAAGCCTCACCAGAATATTAGCACCAATATCCAAAAGGGAAGACTTTCTCTATTGAATTACTAGACGATGTGTATCCCAGACTGTGTTTTGTATGGCTGCTTGTTACTTGGGCCCGAGTCTTATATTGTTTTGCAATGAGACCAAGTGAGATTTCTTGCCATATCATACCAAATGTGCCTCATTACCTACTTACCCTGCCCCTATGGTGTTCCTGCCATTTGATTCTAACCCCACCTAACCATGGGTTAGCCCCTATCCAGAATAGCCCCTATACAGTGGATGTCTGCCAAAAGATTGACATCTCTTGCATCCCTGGCATCTTTAAATGAGCACTGAGCACCAGGACAAATGCTGACAATCTGGTGCCGTCCCTCACCAGCTGTGTATTGGCACAATAGCCACAAAGCCAGGTTGCCTTGCACCCATAGCCAACATGGCTGGCATTCCTACACACAATGCAACTGCAGCCTAGTAGTCATTTAACCACAATGCTATGCACATTACCTGTCTATAAACATATCCCTGTAGCTTTTACTGACAGCCAGGAAAAAGAAACTAATACAGGCTGCAGTCTACACCCACAAAGCAAACCAAGATAATGGCACCTTGAATTTGACAGTCCACAATTGTCTTATGCAACCAGCTCCCATTTAGAATCGCAGAATTTTACAGTGCAGAAGGCGACCATTCGACCGGCCCCTGAAAGAGCAACCCAGCTGGTCTTATTCTCCAGCCCTAATTCCAGAGCCCTCTAAATTCATCACTTTCAAATATATATCCAGCTCTCTTTTGAAACCTACTATGACATCTGCCTCCACCACTCTCCGAGGTCGCACATTCCAAATCATAACAAACTCCCTGAGTAGAGAAGTTTCCTGGAAGTGTTGGTCAGGTCCTATCTGCCTTGTAGGGCCTGATGGAGTTGAACTACGTCATCCATGAGGACAGCTTTCTCCAGCTCAATGTCATCATCCTTCTCCTTGGAAGGATTCTCCTATACCTTTGACTCCTCAGTATCAGCATGTCACCTCATTGCCTTCTCCATTTGTGCAGAGGACATCCTGGCAGGATGGTATACACAGTCTGGGCTATGCTGGAGCACCACCCCCACATCTCCCTCACTGGGACCAGTTCAACCTGCAGAACTATATCTTTAGTATTGCCTGTTCCACCATGGCCCTGCTTACAGCATGTGTGTCAAACTGGTGAAGATACCATGCAGCTGAGCGACCAAAGCATTACATGGAAAATGGTGGTGTCTGCTGAACTATGAACCTGTTCTCGTCCCAGACCCACCTCAACTATTCCACTTGCCACTGCAGTCATTAAAGTACATCATAATACCATAGGCCATAGGATATGGGAGCAAACTTGGGCCATCATACTTACGTAACTTATAATATAAAGCCATTCCCCTTGTCCTGCAGACTTGTTGCAATTTCCACAAATGATGGAGCACTTTTGCCCAGCATTCACTTCCTTTTAAGATATTATCCCGAACCCCTGCATCACTGGAAAGACAATGTTATTTTGGTGAGCACCAATGGCATGGTGTATTCTGACTTTGACCAAAATTTGTTGAATAAGTACGTTTACTCTGCATACATTGCATATGGGTGAAGAAATGTATGCAGCTAAAACATAGCTGGTCTTTGAAAACCCATGGTTCATGTATTTGTCCCTTCAATTTTCTAATATCCAGCAGATGTGGACCCACACCTTTGCCCATCAAAGTGACACTGGCTCTACCCAACCTGGGCATAGGTCCCAGTCATTTGCATTTTGCATCTAGAGAATGGCAAGTGATGGAAGGGAATACATAGTAGATAACATCAGCAATGGGTCCTGTCAGGTTACCAAGACCCCCTAGAGCCTTCATGTCTCAACTCACCTCTTTCCCGACCTTTTATGTTCTCTTTTACCTCATACTACCCCAATAGAACATTTTCACCTTTCTCCCCAATGTGGAGACCCCACCTCATTGAACTTCTCCTCCAATTATCCTCTTTGCCCCTGACCCTAGCAATGCACATTGATGATGTTCATCCTTTGTACTCTACCTGTGGAGATCACTGACCACCCCCACCCCCTGCACAGCCTGCCATCCCATCCAATTCTGTTCTACTTGCCCCCACCCCGTACACCTTGAGATTCCCCATATCATTGTTCTTGTTCCCACCTATACAAGTGCCTCAGACTTCCTCCCTCCCTTTTGGCAGTAATTCGCTCACTGCCTTTATATGACCCTCCCTTAATGGCTGACTGACAGATCCTGAGGGTTGTATTTGCCCCAGACCTTGTACCAACTTTGAGGAACAACCCTTAGACATGATAGACCAGACCCCTGACCACTGGAGGGTTTGCAGCTCCCATACTGACAATATGTGAAACCCCTGAGTGCTGGTGATGGCCCTATAGAACTGACTGCTGACCACTCCCTGGAGAGTATTCACCCAGATCACTGCTGGGTTGATGAGTAGATCCTAGATATGACTGATCAGATCTTGGGCCCCATCTTTTCACCTCTCTGCCTGACAAGGAATGATTCTTCTGAATTTTGGCAGTACAGGACAGATCAGTTCCCATTCCTGGACTGCAGTCGGATAGGTCTACAAGGCTGAAAGTCCCAAGTTAGTGACTGACCATGGCCAAACACTTTGGCTGTGTGCGCACTGTGCCCCTAACTGATGGTCTCAGGATGCCCTGATGGACACCAGTGCCCCCATCAATTGGACCGAAGACCAGTCCGCACTCACTTTCCCACATGGTCATTTGGTTGAATAAATGTACAGTATATTTGCCATGTAAGTAGCTGGTGCATGTTGAACTGGCACATGTTAGACTGACATCTTGCAAGAAAAGCAGCCTATCTCTGTGCCCACACAAAGAGGCCCGTCCATATGCCAATACTGATAGTCTTTAGCACTGGCTGGCATAGTGTTTGCTACAAACATGCAATTAGGCATTAATTCAGCAAGCATTAAGAGAGCAAGTCCTGACATGCAGCCTGGTCTAATCCATTGGCTGGGTGTCTGTCTTTGTGTACAAAGTGTCCATGCTGCAGTCCTTCAATGCTAGTTACTACTGCACTGCTGGTCCGTGCTTCATGATTGGACTGCAGGTATATCAGAGAAGTGCCATGATGGTTCTGAGTGGTTTGCAAGTGCTCAATGCCAATGTCCATGGATAAGGGGTGAATGTGGCTGGTGCCTGTAGTTTGTGCCCTGAGATGCTGTTTGGTGATGGTCAACATAGAGGCTCCAAGCAGTGAGGTAAAGGTACCAAATACTCACTCCAATTTCCATGCTGAGATTTCTGGACATCTAGCTTGTTTGGTGTGTTTGGTAAAATAGAAAGCGGAATATCAATGAGGTAAGTTGTGCTATTAACAAGGTGTTTAATAAGCAACAATGCCCCACAGGATAGCATGTGAGCAGGTGGGTTTAAGCTGGAGACAGACTAGGAATGCAGCAAAAAGAAAGGATAACTTAGGACATCTTATGATTTCCAATATCTCTAATAATGATAAGAAAGTTAGCATTAAGGCACTTTACCTAAATGCTCGTAGTATTCGTAACAAAGTAGATGAATTAATGGCACAAATCATCTTGCACAATTATAATGTGGTAGGCATCACAGAGACCTGGTTGTAGGGGGTTCAGGACTGGCAGTTAAACATCCAAGGATTTACAACTTATCGAAAAGACAGGGAGGTGGGCAGAAGGGGTGGGGTTGCCTTGTTAGTTAAGAATGAAATCAAATTAATAGCACTGAATGACTTAGGGTCAGATGATGTGGAGCCTGTGTGGGTGGAGTTGAGGAGCCACAAAGGCAAAAAAACCATATGGGAGTTATGTATAGACCTCCTAACAGTGGTCAGGACCAGGGGTACAAGATGCACCAGGAAATAAATAGGGCACGTCAGAAAGGCAAGGTCACGGTGATCATGGGGGACTTCAATATGCAGGTGGACAGGGTGAATAACATTGCCGGCGGATCCAAAGAAAGGGAATTCATGGAATGCGTACAGGATGGCTTTTTGGAACATCTTGTGATGGAGCCCACAAGGGAGCAGGCTATTCTGGACTTAGTGCTATGTAATGAGCCAGACTTTATAAAAGATCTTAAAATAAGGGAACGCTTAGGAAGCAGCGATCATAATATGGTGGAGTTCAGTCTGCGGTTTGAAAGAGAGAGTTGTCATTTATTTCAAGAGGGTTGGTACATAAAAGCAGCGATGTGCTTCTGAGACTTTATAAAGCTCAGTTAGGTCCCATTTAGAATACCGTGTCCAATTTTGGGCCCCACAACTCAGGAAGGACGTACTGGCACTGGAGCGCGTCCAGCAGAGCTTCACACGGATGATTCCTGGAATGGTAGGCCTAACATATGATGAACGGCTGAGGATCCTGGGATTGTATTCATTAAAGTTTAGAAGGTTGAGGGGAGATCTAATAGAAACTTACAAGATAATGCATGGCTTAGAAAGGGCGGATGCTGGGAAGTTGTTTCCGTTAGGTGGGGAGACTAGGACCCGTGGGCACAGCCTTAGAATTAGAGGGGGTCAATTTAGAACGGAAATGAGGAGACATCTTTTCAGCCAGAGAGTGGTGGGCCTGTGGAATTCATTGCCACGGAGCGCAGTGGAGGCCGGGACGTTAAATGTCTTCAAGGCAGAGATTGATAAATTCTTGATCTCGCAAGGAATCAAGGGCTATGGGGAGAGTGCGGGTAAGTGAAGTTGAAGTGCCCATCAGCCATGATTAAATGGCAGAGTGGACTCGATGGGCCGAATGGCTTTACTTCCGCTCCTATGTCTTATGGTCTCATGGTCTTATGGTCTTAATTGGCAACTCGCTGATACTTAGTGAGAAACGCATTTTGCCACTTGGCAAAAGTTGAATCTTTATTGTTGTAAGGATTTTATTGTGGTTGCCAAACTGTTAAAGTTTCTGCTGTTCGAGATGCTGTTTTCAGTGTAAAGTTTGCTTTCCCTTTATCAATATGGCATTTTCACAGAGATAAATGAAGATATTCCTCATCCAAGATGGCTGAAAGGCTACCAAAGGATCCGTGGGTAGAAATTTCTCAAAATTGCTTCACTCAATAAGACGCAACAATTTTTTTGACTGTATGATAAAATTGCTGTCAAGATTGAATGTTTTTTGACTGCATCAAATATTATTGCAGTGATAGCTTTGGAACAGATTTTCTCTGTATTTGAGGGATTTCTGCACAGGATTTGTCACCATGTGATCATGTTTGCACTATTCTTCTTTTCCCTTTTTTTGTATTTGAATTAATAAAATTGATAAAATTTCTTATTTACTGAATTTGTTGTTCAAAATGTTGAAATATTAAAAATTTCGCTATCTCCACAGTTTAAGGGTCTGATACTTTGAACTATATGAATGATTTCTATTTCCAAATTCATTTTATTTTTTGAATTTATTTTCTTTAAACCTGAACCTTAAGCATTTTCTTACTTTGTCATCAAGTACATAGTTCAGAAATTTGTTTATGCAGTGTTAGAATTCTTAGCTCTGCTCCTGCTTAGCTTTTCAAGTGGAATTAAAACCCCTTTGTCTCTTCCGTAAGGAATTAAGTCTGCTTTGGTGTCCAACAATTGATTTCTTTTCAAGGGCACTGAAATGAGATTCTATCCCTTAGCTGCAGGGTCCTGAAGCCCTCACACGACAAGCTTATGACCCTCCTGACTGGAATGATTTTGCACTCACTGTTCAGGTGGTGTCTGACCTCAGGAATATCATTTCGCGCATCTCGATAAAAAAGCATTTGGTCGTTTTTGTACAGGATTCCACGGTTTTCATTTTAATATGAAATAAGAATTGGGATGGCATGATGGCTCAGTTGTTAGCACTGCTGCCTCACAACCCCAGGGACTCGGGTTTGATTCGAGCCTTGGGCCACTGACTGTGTGGAGTTTGCACACTCTCCTGTCGTATCTCTGTGGGTTTCCTCTAGGAGCTCTGGTTTCTTCCCACAGTCCAAAGATGTGCAGGTTAGGTGAATTGACCATGCTAAATTGCCCATGGTGTCCAGGGATGTGCAGGCTGGGCGGGTTAGCCATGGGAAATGAAGACCTACAGGGATAGGGTAGGGATATGGGTCTGGGTGGGATGCTCTTCAGAGGGACATTGTAGACTTGATGGTTTGAACGGCTTGCTTCCATAGAGTAGGGATTCTATGAAGAATTGCTTGCTTGCTTTAGCTGCGCTCCGAAAACTTGTGATCTCAAATAAACCAGTTGGACTATAACCGGAAGTCATATAAAAGCAGAAGTGTTTTGTGTATCTTTTACTGGTCCACATTAATCACTACCATCTAAAAAAGACAGTACATAACATAGGTATGATGAAAGAGCATACAAAAAGGCAATTCATTGTGCACAATACATGAGTTCTTAGTTAGGGTAATTCTATAGCTGACAGGAGACCAGGAATCTCCTTCATTATTTTCAGCCAGGTATAAGGGACCTACGTGACTGCAGTTACTCAGCTGGCAATCTTCCTAGTCACATCCATGCCTTTACTTCAACTCCAGCAGAGCTACTATGCTTGTAGCAACTCTTTTCCTAAGATCTCTAAATTGAAAAGTTGAGAATTTACCCTCCTAATTTTGTTAATTGCCTTCCGTATAAATAAGTAATATTCAACATTTGATTTTACTGATCAGAAGTTCAACATCTATTTCAGCTCTGCAGCTATATAACTCGACCATCATTGTGAAGGTTTCAACCTCTAATTGTAATAAATTGCACAGTGATTGCTAATGCATCTCTCTGAGGAGTTGCAATAATTTCAGGGTTCTGCTGGTTTACTCAGTGATATTTCAAAGTTTCTGCATATTGAAAAGGAGCCAAAAGGACTTGAATTGAATTGATTTGAATTTTGTGTTTTGATTTGCAATTATTAGCTAAAGTCTAAAAGGACAATATGTGCCTCTCTCCAATAAAGAAAGGTATTTGGTTATGCATACACATGCAATCCATAAGGAGCAATAACTGTCATATCTTTAATTTGGATAAAGTAGTCAGGAAGCTTTAGTTTTGATGCCAGTAACATCCTAGCCTCTAGTCTTAGAGGCAAATTTAATATAAAAGAGGACACCAAGATGGCTGGAGGCAGGAATACCCCATTTTGCTCAATCCTCCAGGCTGTTGCCCTTACATCTGAGCAATGTCACCCTGAAATGCACTCCTTCTAGGACTAAGCCTTCCTTTTCTGCTGACTTTAAAAAAAATCACTCAAGGGATTTGGGCATCATTGGCTGGGCCAGCGTTTATTGCCCATCCCCAGTTGCCCTTGAGTAGGCGGTGGTGAGCTGCCTTCTTGAACCGCTGAAATCCTTTTCTGATGAAGGGTTTAGGCCCGAAATGTCAAGTTTTCCTGCTCCTATGATGCTGCTTGACCTGCTGTGTTCATCCAGCCCCATGCTTGTTATCTCGGATTCTCCAGCATCTGCAGTACCTTTTATCGCTGAAATCCATTTGGATTAGATAAATCCACAATGCTGTTAGGGAAGGACTTCCAAGATTTGGACCCAGCAACACTGAAAGAACAGAGATATATTTCCAAGGGGTGTGGCTTGGAGGAGAACTTGTAGGTGAAGGAGTTCCCATGTATCTGCTGCCCTTGTGCTTCTAGTTTGTTGCAGTGCTGGGTTTTGGAAGATGCTGTCTAAGGAACCTTGGTGAGTTGGTTGTATCTAAGTGAAATACATTTGGTCAAATTTGGTTAAATACCAAACACATATAGTTCACAAGAATTTGGTCATCACCATGAAAAACATACATATTGCTAAATTGGAAAATAAGAAAGGAAGTCACACTACAATATTATCAGGTGAGAGCCTGAGGCTGCTTAGATCAACATGATTTAAACTAGTTAGTTTGAATGGTTTCCTAGCTTTTTCACCCAGACAGTGGTGAGTCTGTGGAATCCTCTGCCACAGGAAACAGCTGAGGGCAAAACATTAAATACAATGCTAGGTAAGAGGAAAAATGAAAACAAGCATGCAGCCAATACAAAAAGAGAACATGCATTTCAATAACACCTTTTATGACCACTGGATATTCCAATGCAACTTATAGCCAATGAAATGTTTCTTGAAGAGTACTCATTGTTGCAAAATGGGAAATATAGAAAATCAATTTATGCACAGCAAGTTCCCCAAAAAAATCTAATGTGATAATGAGATAGTGGGAATTGCCAATGCTGGAGAATCTGACATAACAAGGTGTAAAGCTGGATGAACACAGCAGGCCAAGCAGCATCAGAGGAGTAGGAAAGCTGACGTTTCGGGCCTGGACCCTTCTTTCTGAAGAAGGGT
>JAHRHZ010000032.1:2998941-3022634 GCA_024137785.1 Ginglymostoma cirratum
TTTCTGAAGAAGGGTCCAGACCAGAAACTTCAGCTTTCCTGCTCCTCTGATGCTGCTTGGCCTGCTGTATTCATCTAGCTCTTCACCATGTTATCTCCAGTATGATAATGACCAGATAACCAGATTTTAGTGCTGTTTAGCTGGGGCATCTGGGCTATTTCCCCTATTTCTTTTCAAAGTATTGGGTTGAGATCATTTTAACCTAACTAAGAGGGAAAGCAGTGCCTTTGTTTAATATTCCATCCAAAAGGACAGCATCTCTGACAGTGTAGCATGCCTTCAATACCATACGCGTGTTGGTCTAGATAACAGCGTTCAAGCTAAAAAGTGAAACATGTCCATAACCTAATGAATTGTAGGAGGGTGGAGGGGATGGGGTGTTGCTGGTGGTGGTGGTGGTGGTATATGTTTGACCAACAGAGTCAAAACCAATCATGTAGCAGTAATACATTGATAAAATTATGTCATCAGTATGCGAGGAAATGAAAAACACGCCTAGCTTCTGGAGATTGTCAGGAATTAAAAAATATGAACATCTTCTCAAGTTAATATATAATTTATATATCTGACCCGTCTGATGGTTGGTCACTTTTATTTTTAAGAAGAACCTTTCACCTAATCAAACTGCCATTAACTCTGTGATTTGTATAACAAACAGATGTCCAAACATAGACAATAGAGCTGAACACGTGAGATGACGTGAGGCTTCAAGGCCACGTTTGAAAGAATATAGTATCAAGGAGTCCTAGCAAAATTGAAGTTAATAGGAACTGGGGTACTCTTCACTGGTTGGAGTCATACATAATACAAATGTCATGGCTGCCAGGGGTCAGTCATCTAGCTCCACATTTCAGTGTAGTGTTCTTGGGTCAACCATCTTCAGCTGCTTCATCAGTGACCTTCCCACCACCATAAGGTCAGAAAAGGGATGTTTGCCAATGACTGATTCATGTTCAGTACCATTCATAACTCCTCAGATGCTGAAGCAGATGCCCAAATGCAGAAGACCTAGACAACATCCAGGCTTGGGCTGGTAAGTGGCAAGTAAGATTTATGCCACAAAAATGCCAAACATTGACAATCTGCAACGAGAGAGAACCTAACCATTGTCCTTGACATTCAAAGGCATTACCACTGTTGAATCTCTCACTTTCAACATTGTCAGGGTTACCACTGACTAGGAACTGAATTAGAGTAGCCATATAAATACACTGGCACAACAACGGGTCAGAGACTAGGAATCCTACTGTGAGTAACTCACTTTATGTCTCCCAAAGTCCTGTGCCCAAACACAGGTGCTTTTTGAACAATTACAAACTGGCTAAAAATAGTTCAAAACATGAAAAATGATGTGAATAGCTTGGAAATGCTGCAGGGAGTTTTCCCAGAGTGGAAAAAGCTACAAACCAAGTTGTTATTTGTTATTTAGAGTGGAGGTGGTAAGAGAGTGGTAATTTCATGTGACTGGTAATCCTGAACCCCAGGCTTATGTCTTGGGACATGGGTTAGAATCCCATCTTGGCCGACGATGAAGTTTCAATCCGTGAAAATTCGGAATAGAAAGCTAGCCTAATGGGGACCATATAACCACTGTCAATTGTCATAAAAACCTACCTGTTTCACTAATATCCTTTAAGGATGGAAACTTGTCATTTGGCCTATATGTGACTCCGGAACCAGAGCAAGTTGATTGACTCTTATCTGCTCTCTGGGCAGCTAGGGATAGACAACGGATGCTGCCCTAGCCAGTGACAATCACACATCCTAAGAATTCGTTAAAAAAAAACTCTGGAAAGCTACTCCCCACCAGATTCGTTGTGACATGAGAGACAGAGAAACAGAGAAAGAGAGAGAGAGAGGTTTTGAAGATATGGGATTGGTCTTGATAATTGTATCCATGAATCTTTAGTTGAAAGCTGCTGTTGGATAGGATTTCTGACCTACCCTGGGTGAATAATGAACAGTATGTTATAGAATATTTTAGTTCGTACCACCACACCAGTACAGCGTGATGAAGTTGCTCATGGTTACATAAAATGCTTAATCAACTAATTAGAGTTAAATCTAGTCTTGTTTTTGAAGTACCATTTGCCTGCTAATTCATGCTTAATTCGTGTACAAAGATTGTAGTTTTAGTAATTTCTCTTTGGAGTTCATTTGGTTGTTTTGTTTTATTTTGGATCTTCCACGGGTTTGTAAGGATCATGAATATTCATAAGATTCATGAATATTCAGAGAACCGTGTGTTCCTTTGCTTCATTCTTTATAAGTAGTAAAAGTTAACCAGCTACATCAAAATCAAAATACCCACCGTGGGTCACATTTGTGTTACTTTACTGAAATACCTTAAATTATACAATTCGTGTTTGGAGTCTGGAGCAGTGCTTATTCTCATTAGGTGTTCAAAAGGCAATTACTAGCAATGAGATTGTTACTCATTGATAGTTTTATATTACAAAAACATACAGTTTTCATTCTGAAAAGCAAGTATGCAGAAAACATCCAGCAACAAACAAGGAGCCAGCAGGATGTCCAGTTGACCTTGAGGGGCATTTTCCTGTACTGTGGTCTCAGCAGTCATTAGTTGAAAATGCAAGTACCAGGAGCTCGAAGGAATGACACCCCCTCCAGCCCCCAAATCAACGAAAAGTCAGAAAAAACAGATGTTCCCAGATTTACAGCCCACATGCCGTCACAAGGGAAAGTGTGTGGTTAAAAAGTAACTTGACATCGAACTATAAGAATCCGTAATAAATCCCAGCTGAGATAAAATGTAAAGATTATTTCTGAGTGGAGATTGTGAAAGAAAAAGAGATAAATCGAAATTAACTTGAGTTTATTTTCCAGAATAAAAAAAAATTGTGGAGGACTGATCACAGGGAGAATGACCCACATAATTAACCTTACCTGGAGTAGAGTGAGCAATGGTGAGAAAGTTGGGGAAATACACCAAAAATGATAAAATCTGATTCTTGATGTTGAAAAGAAAGTTGATTGAGAAAAGTGACCTTATTTCCATATATTTACATCTCATTAAACCTCCAATGCTCTTCAGTTCTAAGGTATTTTTAATTCTCCAAAAACAGATTGGGATAAATTCCCATAATGAGAATTGGAGCAGTTTCCTGCCTTGTACTGCTGTTTATTTAACAGTGCATGTGCAAAACATCTCAGCATGCTCCATGGCTGCCACCTTCCTCAACCTTTCATTTGCATAAGTTGGTGTCACCAAACCACGCACCTCATTGCATCAGTATGATTGCTCTCAGACCAGATATCACAACACTTCAGCCCCTCAAAACTTTGTTTTGGAGCTTGGGAACACCTATGCCTTTCATGCTTTTGCCAGGGACACATATGCATCTTATGCAACTAGACAGGAAACACCTTACTGCCTTTAACTTGCTTTCTTAATGCTCACACACCTTGTGCTTACTTATTCACTTACTTGGAGGCTGCCAGCCTCAGTGACTTGGATTGTGTTTGTGCAGAGTGAAAGGCAGCAGCTTGTAACAGTGGGGAAAACTGAATAGTCAAGTGGGTGGATGTGTCACTGTATGGCTAAGGCTATGTCAATGTCACACCTGCAGCATGTACCAGCAGCTTATGAAGCAAACGCACTGCTTCAAGTATATTTGCTTGTGCATGTGCTTCAAGTAAACGACCATATCTGAAAATGCCAAAGGGGAGCAGTTCTTACTGGAGCCAAGGAGAACTGCAGTGAGTCAGATGGTACAGTCACACTTGGCCAAGGAGCTTGTTATATTCCAGTCTAGGGGTTAGGCATGGTCCATCTGGTACTCTGTCCTACCAGGGCCGAGGGATCATTGTTCATTCAGTCTGGGAATTGGGCCAAGCTCTGTCCTGCTCTTCAAATGCAAGCAGTTAGCAGAATACAGATATGTCAGCCTCATTGCTATGGAGACAACAGTCAGGAGCTGAGCTGTCCTGCCAAGTCAGTCCTGGGGCTTTTGACCAAAATGGTCACAGGTCATTGTCACTCTAGCCTCAACATGGAAAGAGTGTAGGGCCAACAAAGGCATGGAAACTCACCAAATCATGTGCTTTGAAGGTAAAGTAGAGACATTAACAGTTGTATAAAGGCGGTCCACAGACACAGCAAGAGCAACACAAACAGGAACATGAAAGATTGAGGGATTATCTTATTTTTCAAGGGGAGCCTGAAACTCACTCATAAGAAACACAAAGCTGAAACCTTACCACCTTAGATCAATGATGTGGAGATGTTAGTGTTGGACTGGGGTGGACAAAGTCAGAAGTCACATGACACCAGGTTATTAGTCCAACAGGTTTATTTGAAAGCACAAGCAGTCGGAGTGCACTGTGAAAGCTTGTGCTTTCAAATAAACCTATTGGGCTATAACCTGGTGTTATGTGACTTTTGACCTTAGATCAAAACTCAGTTGTGCAATAA
The DNA here is from genome assembly GCA_024137785.1 of Ginglymostoma cirratum. NCBI lineage: Eukaryota > Metazoa > Chordata > Chondrichthyes > Orectolobiformes > Ginglymostomatidae > Ginglymostoma > Ginglymostoma cirratum. The sequence continues at coordinate 3,003,377 of JAHRHZ010000032.1, forward strand.
CTTCACAAGGTGGTCGATACATTTGCAGAACAGACAATGACTCAGCAATGTCACCCAGCTGGCCTCAATTTGCACTTCACCTGTAAATTACTCATTATACAAGAAGGCACAGTAACAATTATGGCTTTGAGAAATCATGACTATTACATTGTGTGCAGTAATTGCCTGTTTGTCATTACAGAAAGTTGTGTTCACAGCCCAGACCATCACAAAAGTCAACTTCCCATCCATGGACTCCATTTACACTTCTCATTGCCGCAGAAAGGCTACCAACATCATCAAGACCCTTCCCAAACCAATAATGCTCTCTTCCAGTCTCTTCCGTCAAGCAGAAGATACAGAAGCTTGAACACACACACCAACAGGTTCAAGAATAGCTTCTTCCCTACTGTTATCAGAATGCTGAACAGACCTCTCTAATATCAAATCTAATGTTGACCTTGCTCTGTGCACCTCCTGTGCAGTCATAACCTTGTATGCCTCACTGTGTCTCAGCATCTTATGGTCTGTGTGTCCATGTTTGCAACAATCTGCCTGTACTGCTCGCAAAACAAAACTTTTCACTGTACTTAGGTACATATGACAACAATAAATCAAATCAAATCAAAATCAAATCAGCTAAGAAAATGTAATCAGACAAACGTAGTTAAAAGTGCAATGTGAAATTTTCATATTAGAACATATTGCCTTCGGAGCTGCACATTCAGGTATTGAACCGTAAGCATGATAGGATGTAGTTTGTGATGTGAAAGAAAACTTCTTCTTTTGAGGGGACAGCCCTATCATGATGTTTTACTGGCTGACATCTACTCCCTAATGTAGCATGAAAAATTTAGTTTTGCGATGTGTGCTTGGATAAGGTTATATACCCCAAAGCTCCCATATAGATATGACATTGACCTCCTTGAGAAGCCCCCTTACCACATTATGCCAGGCACAACATGAGTCTTCCTTCTGATGCGTGTGAGGGCTCAGGGAAGCCTTCAATAAAACTGCATTATCTTTATGACCTTCCTCAAAGATTACTTGCTCGTACATCTGCTGGACCTACTTCTCCATGGCAGTTATGAACTGTCTATGGGGACATCCTACACATGCTAAAATCATAATGTTGGTGGATATCCACCATCCTTTAATCCAGCTTGCTGAATACCTCTGACAAACTGCATGTTGTTCTTGTCACTGTCTTTGCAATTTGACAAAGTGCATGGGGTCATCTTCTGCTGGGGCTGAGGAAATGCCAAGCGTACAGCAATCCTCTGAGTACCAGTGACCTGGAGCATTTCTTCCTCAACCAGTCGCGAACACACGTCAATGATGTGCTCACCAGGTTGTGCTCCCAATTGAAATCCAGATGAGAATCCACAGAGTTCTCTGACCTGGTGGAGAGTGCAAGTAAAGCTTTGTCAGTGCATTCTCTGAGGATTCAATGGTTTCCTGAATAGCAGGTGGTGCTGAGGATCTCTTTATTCAGAGGTTCACGATGTGCTATTAATGCACATATGAGAGAAGAGAGAATTGGTTGTGCAATAGAGATCAAAGCTTGTGGAGTTTACAAATGAGTTGGCACTGGTATTAATGAGAGTGTAGTGCAGCTCAGCATAATAAATCTTGTTTGGCTGGGTTGTCAATGAGGTCTCCTCGTACTCATTTAAGTTGTTGAGCTCTTCTCTGGCCAAATTGAGCATCTTTTTCTTGCCAGGAGTGAGGAGCCTGATGTCTGCCACTCCCCCACTGGTTATGGACCTCTTGGACCTGCCATGGATTAGTTTCTCATGAAATGAGGGATTGAGTATGATGGAAGTGGATAGAAGAGCAGTCAATGGTGATGCATGAGCAGGTGAGGCAGTGAGGTGTCGCCAGTTAATGAATAGAGTCATAATGTCATACAGCATGGAAACAGACCCTTTGGTCCAGCTCATCCATGCTGATCAAGTTTCTCAAACTAAACTAGTCCCATTTGCTTGCACTTGGCCCATATCCCTCTAAACATTTCCTATTCATGTATCTGTCTAAACATCTCTTAAATGTTGTAACTGTATCTGCATCTACCAATTCCTCTGGCAGTTCATTCCACATGCAAAGTACACTCTGTGAAAAAGTTGCCCCCTTTAAATCTTTCTCCTTTCTCCTTAAAATTATGCCCTCTAGTATTGAACTCCCCAACCATGGGAAAAAGACCTATGCTATTCACCTTATCTATGCCTCCCAAGATTTTATAAACCTTTATTAGGTCACCCCTCAACTTCATACAATCCAGTAAAAAGGGTCCCAGCCTATCCAGCCTCTCCCTATAATTCAAATCCTCTAATCCTAGTAACATCCTGATAAATCTTTTCTGTACCTTCTCCAATTTAATAATACCCTACTTATATCAGAGCAATCAGAACTGTACACAGTACTCCCAATGTGGCCTCACTAATGTCCTGTACAACCGCAACCTGACATCCCAACTCCTAAACTCAATGGTCTGAGCAATGAAGGCAAGCCTTTGAAACATCTTCTTTTCCTCTCTGTCTATCTGTGATGCAACTTTGAATGAACTATGTACTTGAACCCCAAGGCCTCTCTGTTCTGGAAGCACAGAGGACAGTACTGATTCATAATTGGGTAAGAGGTGTGCGAGAGCCATTGAATGGGTGTGATGGATGCAATAGTGAAAGTAAACAAAAATTTCTGGAGAAACTCAGCAGGTCTGTCAGCATCTGTGAAGAGAAAGTAAGGTCACTAGACTCGAAATGTTAATTCTTCCCTCTTTCCACAGAGGCTGCCAGACCTGCTGAGTTTCTCCAGCATTTTCTGTTTTTGTTTCAGATTTTCAGCATCCACAGATCTTTGTTTTATTTGATTACAGTAGAGATATCTGTAGTCCATGAGAGGTGTTTAGAGTGAGTGCAGATCCTAGGACTGGGTGGTAGCAGAGCGAAAATGGTGGCACATACCCCCGTGGAGCATTGACCTTCTTCCTGCACTGCTAGGCATTACATTTAGTCCAGGACAATTGGACCCTATCTGTGCCAGTCTGGCTATGTCAGGTGGCATGGCCTCCTTCAGCAATAGTGTAGGAAAAAGGATGGCCCTCCTCTCCACCACTCTGTCCACTAACACCTCCAGCTTCAGTGTTCACAAAATGGGAGCTAACTTGCCTTTTTGGGCCATTTCCCAAATTACAATTGTGGAGCACCACAATGTCAGGGACAGTTCCCGTCTGAAGCATCTGGAATGACATGCAGCTAGGTGTCAGTGGACTGAAGATAGAGAGGTCCATCTCTCCAGCTCTGCAGGAAGGGCACCAAACATCCCAGGTGTGTAATTAGGGAAGTGAAGACTGGAAGATTGTGTGAGAAAAGCTGCTGTGAGCTGTGATGGACTAGGTAACATGAAAATTCAGTCCATTATTTTATTATTATTTTAAAGCTTAAGAGATGCACGTGTTTAAGATAAAATCTTTACATCCCTGTTATTTAAAATTATATTTCATATTATATTATATTATCCATGGCAAAATGTAATTAAAGGCCAATTTCATTCTGATCCAAAAAAGGAAAACCAAAAAAAAATGCTCATTTTGTGTGTTCATATGGGACGGTTACAGTGCTCAGCATGAAATGGATGTTAGCTTGAATTGGCAGTAATTGACTCAAGACCCACTCCAGAGTTTAAATATAACATATGAACTAAAATTTCAGCTCAGTACAAAAGGGCATGCTGAAGTATTGGAGCTGTCATCTTTTGGATATGACTTTAGGCTTGTACTTTATTTTTTACTACTCTGGTGACTCAAAAACGATATGATTTGGAAAAAAAAAAGCAGATGTACGTTCACAGTGGGGCAGGATGGAATAACCTGGAACAAAAACTGAAGTTGCTGGAAAAGCTCAACAGGTCTGGCAGTATCTGTGAAGAAAAAATCAGAGTTAACGTTTCGGGTTCTGTGACCCTTCCTCAGAACTCAGTTTGAACCCGAAACGTTAACTCTGATTTTTTCTTCACAGATGCTGCCAGACCTTTTGAGCTTTTGAAGAAACTTCTGTTTTTGTTCCTGATTTATAGCATCCGCAATTCTTTCGGTTTTTATTTAGGATGGAATAACCTTCCTTATTTATGAACTATCGCAGCAATTTACATTTCCAAAGCACTTTTAATAGATAAAAATGACCAAAGTTGCTTTGCAGATGTGTAAGAAACAAACCTGTTTGCTTTACTATTCCCAACAAATGGCCTCGATAAACATTCCACCTAGTATTTCACATCAAATAAGCAGGTTGAAAGCAGGGCTGATAGTGAAAGCGAGCAACTAAAAAGCTAATTCTTAAGTTGACAAAAGTGCGGTTCAGAATTTCAATGACTGGTAATGGTCATATAAGTGGACAAAGGAGCAGATTTGCAATGAAATTCACCTCATCATCAGGATTCACAAATAGGTAATTATCTGAATCAGCTTGAGAATTGATGGAGCTGCTTGGCACCAGATTTATATAATTGCTGAATCACAGCACAGAAGGATGGCCTCATCTTATTCTGATGTTGAGGGCCACATTTGATGCTCATGCCATAGGGAAAGTTAAGTTGAGTTGGATCAGATGTTGGACAGGCATTGAAGAGACAGCAGAAGTCTTGTCCAATGTTGAGAGGGGATGTTGGGTTTTGACAGTGTACTTGTGAAAACTGATCTGCTGCTTCTGGCTGATGATGATAAGGGACAGGGCTTATTGGACATGACCATGCTGCTTCAGGAGGAGAAATCAGTGAATGAGTTGCATTGGACTTATCCTGGGACAATTTGGGTAAAACCATGAGAGCATGCGGTTGTGCAAGGGAACTGCAATGCCAAAGAACAATACAATTAACAGAACATAAGAAATTGAGGAAGGACATAGCTGTACTGAACGCTTCAAGCAGTCCAGTTTTGGTACTGTCAGTACTTACTGAAACAACTGCACAGAGGCCAATATCCCGTCACCAAATCACCCTTTATTTACATGTACACAGTGCATGGGCTCTGACCACACAACTCAAAGCCAGTTGTCTGGCTCAAAGACTGAAGAGACTCTCTGAATCTCCTGTTTATATCCATCAGCCAGGGCTCCCTGATTGGCCAAGGTTAACAAATGGAATCAAGGTTCTCATAGTGAAGGAGATCCACTTGGCCCTATTTCCAATCACCACAGTTACAAATGAAGCCACTCAAATAAGGAGTGTTGAAAGAGATTTATTAAAATAGCAACAATCTGATGAATTTAAGGAGTGACCTGGGAATAAATGTGCTCTTTGGAAATGGTAAAATCAACAATTAAAATTGAGATAATTTAAATAAAATGCAAAGACAAAATCATTTAAACATTTTAAGGATACAAGACAGAGTAGGCACAATTAAATTTGCGTCATGCCAACACAAGGGGCAGAATTTTTTGTGTGATGTATGTCCAGCTGACTGGGTGTCTCTTCTCTCAGGGAGGCGCAAAGCAATTATAAGGCAATTAGCTGGGCAACATTGGACCTCCCATGTAATCAAACCCTCTGTAAGAAATTGTGTCCCCAAAAACGTAAGGCCAATCAGAAAGCAGCAGCTCTCCGGCACTGTCGGCACCACCAGCACCAGTAGCTACGATCATTACAACAACTGAGAAAACTTTGAGGATTGCAGCTTAATCCCCAGATAGAGGGGAGCATCGGTAGGACAGGGGTGGGAGGGAGTGGAGAGGTGAGATGTCAGAAATAACTGCTGGTTTTTAGTAGACCTGCTGCTTCCTGTTGCCAGCTGGGCCCCTTGATCAAGGACAAACTGCAGGAACACAAGGTACCTTCCCCATTCCACCCAGAAGGATGCAAATAAATCTCACAGTGTTGGCTGGGTGACCTCCTCTCATGACAAGACTGCAGCCCATTGCTGGTTAAATATCAACAGCGGCAGGGGAAGGAAGTAAGTTCTCTGGTCACATAAGGGTCCCAGTAGGCTTTCAGGTGGGAAATCTCCCCCTCACCTATCCCTCGAACTTGAAATGATGAAGGGGATGGTTCCCACCTGATTAAGTAATTCCTCATAACCTTCAACATCCAAGCTGGAAGCTTATTGTCCGTACCCATAATGCTTTCTCTCCCCTGCTGATCTTATATCGAACATTCCCCAAAACCTTCAGCATCGAAGTTCATCTCTGGGGTGACAGGGCAGCATTCGATTCCACAGTTTATCTAGAACCCTATTAAATGAAACACATGGCCTCAAAATGTCAAATCCTGTGATCTGCCACCTATGACCTGAGACCTATAACTTTAACAAAAAAAAAGTCATGTTTTAATCAATCTGTTTGGATATGTTACAATATACCTCCATGACAATGAATGGCCTTCTAGCCCAGAGGCAGAGACATTACCACTCTGCCACAAGATCCTCAGAATTCTTTAAGAAGGTCCCTTGGCATTACAATGGATAAAGAGAAAATCCTGCCAAAAGTTGATAAGTTGCCCAAAGAAATCATGCAAAATTTGAAATGGGGTGGTGCTGGGGCAGTGGAATGGGTAGTATCTGTGTTTAGGGAGCTTTATTTGGGTGCTGTACCACCATTCCAAGTTATATTGTCCTCAAAGGAAGAACCACAGGCAGGAGGACAAGAAAATTGGACTAATAAAGAAGACAACAGTACAGCAGCTAACATAACTGAGTGATGTTCATTGTAAGATTAGCAAGGGAGAGAAAGCATTATGAGTATGGGCAACAAACTTCCAGCAAACAAATGAGCAAGAATTAAATGCAAGAACATGGTATAGATAATAAATTTCAACTTCATCATGCATCAGGACACCGCATTAGCAGTGAGAAATGCTGAACATTCTGTTGTGTTCGTTTGTTCTCTGGCCAATGGCAGGCCTGATACATCACACCGCAACCTCCAACACGGGTGGGGCAAAGAGACAGGTCCTCAATCTTTCCCATACTGGCCATCCAATTAACTCTGCCAATGGCCACCCCAAGGATTCTGAGTTGCTGTGTCCGTATGCAATTTTATTTGCATGCAAGTAATTTGGAGCTTTGAATAGTGATGGTACAGTCTCAGATATTCTTTCTATCATATGGTTGCTTAACGATCTCTTTTGTCCTTACTGCCTGCCGTTGGAGTGTGTTGGAAGGAATTACTGGTTATTTCTTAATCTGTTCAGCCATTAATTCTTGGAGTATGACTTGGACCTAGATTTTTTGGCTCACACATGGGACATCGCCCACTGTGCCCTACTGCAAAGTTAGCAAATAGTCATTGTTAGTACAGAATTTGAGCATTGCTGAAAAAGAATAAGCCCTGTTCAAGGTCTTAGGCATGAACAATTCGCAAGAACACTAACTTATGTGGAAAAACATTTGTACTTTACAAGGGGAGAGTGCTGATTGGTTGACAAATGGACTCTGACTGGTAGAGGTGATGTCATATAAAATGATAGTGGTAACAGACAGTTAAATGCTTGGCTTTGTTGAAATTTCAGATTAAACAGATTGACTTTGACTGGTCAAGTCATTGCATTGAGTGACGAATCAACAAGTGGCAGTTTCCTGTTTTGTTGAGTATGAATAGCCACAACATGTTCTCCACCCAAAGTACTTTCTGTGCCAGCTTAAGTGTATCCTCTAAGTAGTTTTCAATGTGAAAGGATTAATTCATCAGCCCAAAGGGAGTCAGTGGGTTTTTATCATCCGGAAGTTTCCTTGGCAATATTTGACCTGATACCATGAGATTTCATGAGGTCCAGAGTCAACACTGATCACTCCGAGAGCAACTCCTCCTAACAGTATACCATGAGTGCCACCTCCGGTGGGTTTGTTCTACTGGTGGGACAGAACATACCTAAGGATTGTTTCTAGGACATTGCGAGATGCGATTCCTTGAATATGAGTATGTAAGGCTGGAATTTACTAGTCTGAGAGATAGCTGTCCCAATTTTGATACAAGCCCACTGGTGTTAGCCAGGGATATTTTGTATGGGTTGACATGGTTGAGTTTATCATTGTCATCATCATAAGCCTGAAATATTAATGCTGTTCATCTCCACAAATGCTGCCTGTTTCTTTTCCCCACTTTTTTGGTTCTTATTTAAAATTTGCATCTTACTTAAGATTTAAAATCAGCAGTATTTTGCTTTCATTTTAACCCCTCCTTCTCCTTTAATAATACCCTTTGTACAGAGGAAGCCTGATCGTACAATGATAGATTCCCTTCCAGCCGAGATTGATGCAAGATGGTCAATCAGATTTCATCTCTTCTTTATATTTTCACACAACTGAGTAGCTTGCGAGGCCATTTAAGGTTAACCACATTTCTGTGGGTCTAGAGGCACATGTAGTTCAGATCAAGTAAAGATGACCCATTCCATTCCTTAAAGGGCAATATTGATGAAGTTGGGTTTGCACAACAATTGACAATAGTTAAATGTTCATCATGAGCTTAATTTTTAAGTGTAGATTGTTATTCAATTCAAATCTTATCATCTACAATGTTGGAATGCAAACCTATGTGTCTTTGTGCCAGTCCCTCAGAAGGAGGGTTTTTTTACACTGAAACTCTCTTGTTCTTCATGCCTGTCATAGGCACATTGGAAACTTTACAGATTGACAATCACCCTGGTTGGTTGTATTATGATGCACATTTCATGGCCATGACATCTTGAAGTAGATCTTGAACGCAGAATGTCTGGCCTAGAGGAAGGGAATCTATCGCTGCACCATTAGACTTCGTCTGTACAACCGGTACTATTAAAGGAGAAGAAGGGGTTAAAATGAAAGCAAAATACTGCTGAGCTTAAATACGATGGAAATCTTAAATAAGAGCCAAAAAAATTGGGAAAAAAACACAGGCAGCATTTGTGGAGCTGAACAGCGTTAATATTTCAGGTTGATGATCCGAATTGAAGGGAAATAGAAACATGAGAGCCAGTGTGGGGTGAGGAGTTGGAACAACAAAGGAGAAGTCCTGTGAAAGGATGAAGGTTTGGGGGAGATGAAATATCAAAAGGTTTCATGAAATTGCCAAAAAATATAGTATGGGTATTGTGAAGAAAAGTGTCCAAATGAGGCATGGATTGCTGTATAAAAATGTTTTAATTACACAAGAGAGTATATAAAATGACACAAAATTAAGATCAAACCCAGCAAAATAAAGTGGAAGAAAAACATGTAGCACAAAATGGAGCAAGAGGTTATGATAGAAGTCATAGGGGGATGGGTCTCAGTGCGATGGTCTGAGGGTTGGTGTGGACTTGTTGGGCCGAAGGGCCTGTTTCCTCCCTGTAGGAATTCTATTCTATAAATTCTATTATTGCTTGGTTGGGACTTTTCAAATATCTTGAGCACTTGTCCATGAAATAGACGTCTTGGTAATGTAGATGCATTATCTCTTTACAGCACAGAGTGATATGGGAAACATTCCGAATTAGCTATTCAATTATACAGCAATTCCATTAAATTAAACCACAATGTGATGCATCTATTAATTTGCAGGTATTTTGGATTCATAGAATGTTATTCACCACAATGTAATTTCTAATGAAACTCATTTTACACAAATGGAACATGTTTGCAAATATAATATACTAACATATCTCACCATTCTTAGAGCATCAAACTTTTGCAGCTAATTTAAGAAAAATACATTATGAATCCAACTTTAGTCCATGATTCCAGTTATCTACTGATGTTGTGATTCCTCATTTAATTAGAACAATTGAATGCACTTTGGTGATCTGAGCACTTATGTTAGCTTTTGCATAACAAAGTCCTTGACTAATAATGAACACTGAATGATCACAGAGTCCAGTCACTTTTGTGGAAAGCTAAGTATTCTCTTTTCCTTTTCTATAGATTGATTTGCTGAATAAATAAGTAAACAAACTAATAATGAAGTTTGTGAATTGATTTTTGGTATCTGTTGTTTCCTGAAATCCTGATCCAGTCAAAATATTTCTTGGCAAAGCAGTTTCTACGTTATTTAAGGTTTTCCAACAACACCTGATACGTCATCAATCTTGTTCAACCTTGACTTTTGGAACATGTTTGCTCATCATTGTAGTCATAATTCTTCCTTCTCCTTTTCCTTCCCCTTTCCTTTGAATATAATATCATTTGCCTCATGTCCTCAAACCACACCTTGAGGCAAAAAAATTGTGCGGAAATTATGCATACTTTCAATGTGGCTCCTTGGTTGCTATTCAACTTGGCTTCAATTAGATAAGCCTGTTAAAGTATACCGCACACAATATATATAGTGGAAACTTTCCTCTAGGAATCAAATGACTCTTGCTGATTTAAATTGTGGAATGGAAATTGCAGATGCCAACAACCAGAAACAAAGCAAAAAATTCTACTCAACTACTGACAGAAAAAGGAACAATATATACAAAGACCCAAGGTCAACAAATCTTTGATTTTGATAATAACAGCCAAAATTCAGTGCTAACAGGATAGATGTTTCCAGTTGATTCTGGAGTCTTTTTTTTCCATTGTCTGAATCTGTTTTCTTTGTGTATAAGTTCTAACATAATTAGCCGAACTTGAAGATCAATTTGAAACTGCAGAGGAAATGATTTGTACGTAAAACTTTATTTTCTTTCTCTACTGATTTTAAATGACTTTGAATGATGAATGCATGTTGATTTAGTATAATTAAAAACTTCAAACTACCCCGAAATAACCAGATCCTCTTGCAGACATTAGGAAGGATCCATAATTAATTCATGTGGTTTGACCTTCTGTGGTAAGGGAAAAGTTAATGCAAAATTGCTGAAATTAACAATTCTGTTTTAATTTATGAATCCTGTTTTGTTTTCAGTTTCAGTTCATGATAGAAAACCCCATCCACTCCCATAATTTAGAAGTAAGCAGTGATTTTAGCCAGAAAAATGACTTGAGGAAAGAGTTTTCAGAGACAAGTGTAAAGAATGTTAACAAAATGAGTATGAGCATCAGGATCCCTTTTCCAGTGAAATTACTCGCTGAAATAAAATTTATCAGAAAGTTGGTACTAAGATTTCGTTAGGGTTGTGTCTTTTAATCAACTTAATTATGTGATGCAAGTGAATTTATTTACTGCCTTTGGTCAATGTGCTAATTGGAAAATAAATTAAAGTCCAAAGGTATTACAACTGAGAATTACAAAAAACGTGCAGGTCAATTTTCTAGTTTATGTTTGTATATTATGCGTGAAAGAATGAAGGCTTTATGAATGGGTCTGTGCCTTGGCACAAACCAGTCAAGGTAAACAGTATTGACATTCCTGCTCCTATGATGCTGCTTGACCTGCTGTGTTCATCCAGCCCCATGCTTGTTATCTTGACATTATTTAATTTTTCCCAGGAAGATGGTGGGGGATTTTTTTGTCTCTAAATAGAACTTTAACATTCTTTAATATAATTATAAATTGTAAGGCTGCAGCAGAGCTGCCAATTGTGCATCGCTGGACATTGCACAGAGAAGTGCCTTTTTCAAACCTTATTCTGTCAATGCTTGTGTGGTGAAACAAAGTTCTCACAATTTACCTAACCATTGTGGGCTCCTTGCTGATAATGCTGGAAAATGCATTGTAGGTGCCAGTGTCCATATCTGAGAGGGTTGTGGTTTCAGCTTCAACTAACTGTGCAGCAAAGGGTAGCTTTAAATGTTTTAATCGCAAAAATTACAACACAAAACTTAAGAGATACAAGAGAGTGGGCCATCACATTAGAGCTGAGACATTCCGGCAATGGCAAGAACGTCTTTCACAAAATGCACAGTATGCAAGGGTATGCTGTGTTTCTTTGAAAACCCAGGCTATTAAATCACTGATCCTTTAAGACATTGTTTGAAGTGGTTAGAAATCACACAACAACAGGTTATAGTCCAACAGGTTTATTCGAAAACACAAGCTTTCGGAGCCTCTCTCCTTCTTCAGGTGTTAGTGAGAAAGTTAGTATCAGACACAGAATTTATAAGTAAAAGATCAAAAGGTCACACCACTGATGAGGATGTATTAAACAAACCCAAGACGTTGTTAAATCTTTAATCCGCTAGAAGTTTATACTTGAATAATATGTAAATGTAAATCCTTGAATTCCTTTTGAGTCATTGTCCTGAGAGAACTGAAGGTTTTATCAGTATAAAGAAGAGATGACATTTAAGGTCAGACAATGCATGTTAGGTGTGAGACCTTGTTTAGAACCTTTAGAATCTGTTTGTGTTTTGGTTTGGAGTCAGACTGGTTTTATTTCTAAAGTAGGAACTTATAAAACACCATATTGACTGACTGCCAAAAAATGTATGCTTTTTGAACAAAATAAAATGTATCAACAAATATAAAATCATGCCGCAGATTCACGTGTGTGTGTGTGTGTGTGTGTGTGTGTGTGTGTGTGTGTGTGTGTATGTGTGTGTGTGTGTGTGTGTGTGTGTGTGTGTGTGTCTGTGTGTGTGTCTGTGTCTGTGTGTGAGGGAGAGTGTGTGTGTGAGAGTGTGTAGTGTGGTGGGGTTACCTATAGTGTGGCGGGGTTACCTATAGTGTGGCAGGAACCCGGTTAAGGCCGTCCTCATGGGTACTCAACTTGGCTATCAGCCTCTGCTCAATGACTCTGAGTTGTTGTGTATCCCAAAGTCTACCTTGGAGGACGTTTACCCGAAGATCTGAGGCTGGAAGTCCTTGACTGCTGAAGTGTTCCCCCACTGAGAGGGAACATCACTGTCTGGTGATTATTGTGCAGTGTCCATTCATCCGTTGTCATAGCATCTGCATGGTTTTGCCAGTATACCATGTCTTGGGGCATCCTTGCCTGCAGTGTATGCGTGGTGCACATGGTGGGTGGTGCATCCACATGTGATGGTAGTGTTCAAGTCGATGATTTGACAAGTCTTGCAGAGGGTTTGACAGGGTTTTATAGTGTTGTGGTTGATGTTGTCCTGAAGGCTGGTAGTTTGCTACAAACAATGGTCTGTTTAAGGTTTGTTGGTTGTTTCAGGGCAAGAAGTGGAGGCAAGGGGAAGGTCTTGGTGAGGTGCTTATCGTCATTGATAATGTGTTGAAGGCTATGAAGAACACAACGTTGTTTCTCCGCTCTAAGGATGTACTGGATGACGAAGGGCACACTATCAGTCGTATTCCGTGTCTATCTTTTGAGGAGGTCATTACAGTTTTCACTGTGGCACATTGGACCTTGTGATCGATGAGTTGAGCATCATATCCTGATCTGATGAGGGCATCCTTTAAGGAGCCAGTCTCGTTCCTCCTCCAGATTCCTCCAGATTCTGTGGGTGCATTGGGCTTGTACGTAGTGGATGGCTGTTGTAATACGTTTAGGGTGGAAGCTAGAGAAATGCAATATTGTGAGGTTATCTGTGGACTTGTGGTAGAGTGAGGTACTGAGGTGTCCGTCCCTAATGGAGATGCATGTGTCCAAGAATTAGCCAGATCCTAAAGAGTAGTCCATGGTAAATCTGATCGTGGGATGATATCACTATGTGGTTGTCTCGGTGATTCCTCGCCATGAGTCCAAAGGAAGAAAATGTTATCAATGTATCTGGTGTACAGCATTGGTCGGAGGTTTTGTGCAGCAAAGGAGTCTTGTTCGAACCCGTGCATGAAAATGTTGACATATTGGGGTGCAAATCTTGTTCCCATAGCTGTTCCATGTATTTGGATGAAGAACTGGTTGTCGAAGATGAAAACGTTGTGGTCATGGATGAAGTGGATGAGTTATAGGATGGCATCTGGAAATTGGCCGTTGTTGATATTGAATAATGAGGCTGTTGCGGCTATGCCGTCATCATGGGGGATGCTAGTTAGAGTGCTGAAATGGCCATTGTGACGATGAATGTTCCTGGTTCAACTGGTCCATGGGTGCTGAGTTTCTGTAAGAAATCCGTAGTGTCGTGACAGAAGCGGGGGGGGGGGTCCGTATACAATGGGTTTTAGGATGCCTTTGACATAGCCAGAGACGTTCTCACACAGGGTCCCATTGCCTGATGGGATGTCCAGGTGTGTTGGCTTCGTGTATCTTTGGAAGGCAGTAGAAGTATGCGGGATGAGAGTGCATAGAGTACTGTGAAGGACTGGATCAGTCTGTTCAGTTGATGGGTGTGTTCTTTGGCCAGATCGGCAGGTTGTCGTCTGTAGTGTTTATGGCTGTTCAGCTGTCGGTGCACTTCCTTGCAGTAGTCTGGTTCTAGTCTGTATGACAATGGCTCCTCCTTTGCTGGTTTGACGACAATGTTGCGATTGGCATTGCGTTGTGCCTGAGTGACGTTTTGCCCTAGGTTGTGAGTGTGGCTGATGAATCTGGCATGCACGCATTCTCTGATGGCTTGAGCATGCCATCGGAGGGGCCCAATTCAACTCCTTCTTTGCCCACTCCCCCACTGGATCTGTCTGACTACTGATCTGGCTCGTTGGTTGTTTCGTTGGGCTCGCTGCTGACATCTTGGAAGAATTTCCAGAGTCTTGTTCGTCTGATGCATTCCTTTGTGGCTACCATGAGACCAATAGGGTCCATTTTGGTGGTGGGGCAGAAATTGAGTCTTTGGCTGAGAACTTCAATCTCGTTTGTTTGAAGAGTGTGATTAGATAAGTTGACAATGGTTTTTACCTGTGGTGGTACCATCTTCAACTATGGTACCAGAGGAAACTTGGTTATTGCTGGTGGTGATGCCAAGTTTCTCCATTTTCTTGTTCTTGGTGTGTGTGGAGGTGGAATAGTCCCTTGCCTTGTCTGTTTGGCAGTGTCTCATAACTGTACTGTTGTATCTTGATCGCAAGCTGAGAATGTGGACTCGATCTCAATTTCAAGGTTACAGCGCTTACTGTAGATTTGGTGTACAAGGTGATTGAGGAGTTTGCGAGAGGCACGGTGGGAAGACCTCTCAGCATAATCAGTGTTGCAGGTCGACTTGAGTAAGTTCGTGATCTGTAGCCCTTTTGGGATCTTTTGTGCTTTCTTGCATTTCTGTAGAAACTTGATCTCTGTGTGTATATGTGTGATCTTCTTGGAGATCCTCTCCACTTTGAGCCGGTAGTTGGTGGTATCGATGGTAGCCATAATGTGGAGGTGCCGGTGTTGGACTGGGGTGGACAAGGTCAGAAGTCACATGACACCAGACTATAGTCTAACAGGTTTATTTGAAGACACAAGCTTTCGGAGCCTCTGTTAGTGAGAGAGGTAGTATCAGACACAGAATTTATAAGTAAAAGATCAAAGGGTCACACCTCTGCTGAGGATGTACTAAACAAACCTAAGATGCTGTTGTCATGTGACTACCCCAGTCCAACACAGGCACCTCCACATCATGTTAAATCTTTAATTAGTTAGAAGGTTTTTAATTATTTGATATGTATATGTAAATGCCCAAATTCCTTTTAAGTCACTGTCTTGAGAGAACTGAAGGTTTCACCAATGTGAAGAAGAGATGAGATTTTAGTCAGACAATGCATGTTAAATGGGAGATAAAAGAACTGCAGATGCTGAATCCAAGGTAGACAAACAGGAGGATGGAAGAACATAACAGGCCAGGCAGTATCTGGAGGAAAGGAGCAGTCAATCTTTTGGGTATTACGCTTCTTCAGGACTGGATGTGGGGTTAGGGGGGAGCTGCAGATAAAGGGGGAGGAGGGATGGAGGTGGAATGGGGGTGATAGGTGGGCACTGGTAGCAGGTACGACCTGGTTGGTTGATGGGAGGGATGAATCCAGTTGGTAGCTAGAAGGGAGGGTCAGAATGTGGATTGGTAGGGAGGAGGTGGAGCTGGAAGAGAAGCTGGGGGATGGGGGCAAGGTTATTTGAAATTGGAGAACTCAATGTTGAGTCTTATGAGCTGTAGCGTGCCCAGACGAAAGGTAAGGTGTTGTTCTTCAAACTTGTGTTCTGAGTCGCTGTGACACTGGAGGAGGCTGAGGATGGACACATTGGAGGGGGAGTGGGATGGGGAGTTGAAATGAGTGGTGACCGGGAGGTTAGGTTGGCTGTTATGGGCCAGGCAGAGATGCTCAGCGAAACAGTCACCTTGTCTCCGTTTGGTCTCACCAATCTAGAAGGGACCACATCAGGAGCACCGGATGCAATAGTCGAGGTTAGAGGAGAGATAATAGGTACTGCAGATGCTGGAGAATCCGAGATAACAAAGTGTGGAGCTGGATGAACACAGCAGGCCAAGCAGCATCTTAGAAGCAGGAAAGCTTGACATTTCGGGCCTAGACCCTTTATCAGAAATTTGAAGCTCCCTCTCACTTATTTAGAATCTTTTCTTCGCAGCCTTCAACACATTATCGATGACGATGAGCACCTCACTAAGACCTTCCCCACGCCTCCACTTCTCGCCTTGAGACAACCACCAAGCCTTAAACAGATCATTGTTCGCAGCAAACTACCCAGCCTTCAGGACAACATCGACCACAACACTATACAACTCTTTCATGGCAATCCCTATAAGACAGTCATATCTTCGACATGGATACTACCATCACATGTGGGAACACCACCCTCTGTGTGCTTGGTGATACTTGTGACTCAGCCAACATGATGTCTCTCATACACTGCAGACAAGGATACCCTGAGGCATGGTACATTGGTGAAACCATGCATACGCTACAACAACAGATGAATGGACACCACGCAATAATTTCCAGACAGGATGTTCTCTCCCAAAGGGGGTGCACTTCAGCGGTCAAGGACATTCAGCCTCAGATCTTCAGGTAAACGTCTTCAAAGGCGGACTCCGGGATACACAACAATGCCGAGTCACTGAGCAGAGGCTGATAGCCAAGTTCAGTACCATGAGGACGGCCTCAACCGGGATCTTGAATTCATGTTGCACTACAGGTAACCCCACCACACTATACACTCTCACACACACACTGACGCGCGCACACACACACACACACACACACACACACACACACACACACTCCCCGACACACTCCAAGAGAGGCTCCAAAAGCTTGTGTTTTCAAATAAATCTGTTGGACTATAACTTGGTGTTGTGTGATCTCTGACCTTGTCCACCCCAGTCCAATACTGGCACTTCCACATCATCATTTGAAACTAGTAAATATTCTGAACCTAGAACATCATCCAGACGTGTTAGGCTGGGAACAAATATATCTAGGTCCCAGCTTCATTTCCAGCATTTCTTGTGGATACGTGCTCAAGTTGAGAAAGAAAGAATTATATTTACATACTATTTTTCACACCTTAAGGATGAACCACAGTTCTTAACAACCAATGAAATATTTTTGAAGTATGGTTCACTCTTGTAAATTGATAACCCTGCAACCCACTTGTGTACAGAAAGGCTCAACAACAGCATGAAATTAATCAGTTTTTTTTTAATAATGTTGTTTCAAAAACCAATATGTTGTTATGGTAGGAATATGTAGAATAGACATGGATTTTAAGTTTCAGGATAAATAACAATATGCCAACGAGCATGTTAATGTATAGATGTATAGCACAGTGGGAACAAATCACATCGAGTTAGAGATTATATTTTTATGCTGGGTATATGTAGGAGACTTTTTTACAGTGAAGCCTGTTTAAAATATAAATCAGGATATCATTCAGATTAACGTTGTTATGCTGACATGTTTTGACTTTTCATATTGTGATTTGGAAGCCTTTTGCAATCCTGCTGCTTAAAATTGCATTGCCTCCTAATTTATAATATTAAAAAAGCTTCTTAATCAGCTGCTGTTGCACAACAGCTCAATCCATTCCTGTGTCTGAGCAGCACTGCAAAGCGTCAACATTCAGCTGTTCTCTTCTCCCCAACCCAGCAGGTGAATGGGCCCAAAGCGCCTGTCAGATTGTTATGGTAGCAGGATAAATAGTAATGACTTGAAACCACCAGTCATCCATCAAGGTTATAGCTTGTCCCTGCATAGCCTGGATCCAAACATAGTAGTTTTACTGTAAAAAACTGAGTGAATGGTTAATTAGTCACACTTAAGGGGTTTAATTGAATAACCTTTAGCTCTATTCCAACATAGTGTTTATTTGTGCTAAAACAATAGACATACTGTGCTTTATTAAATCAATTAGCACACCAAATAGCAAGTAATGACATCTGGTTCAGGTTAGTCAGGGTGTAAGAGGGTATTTGGGATGGCCAGACAATAAGTTTAGATGCGTGGCCTCCTGTAGCAGGTGACAGAACAGGGCTGTCTGTCATCTTAATAAGACAGCAGCTCATGTGCTTCCTTAGAGAGGTAACATTGACACTGTGTAAAACTGTGACTGTGTAAAACTGTCTTCAAAATACAGTTTAACTATAATCATCACAGACCTTGATGAAGGAGTAGATGGATTTAATTTTTTTAAAGTGGTTTGTCAACTTCAATAAGCAATGGGGATGTAGGGTGCGAATATTTCTCTCAGAGTCTCTACCGCAAAAAGTAAATATATTAGTACAGGTCTCCTCTTCAATAAGTGCTGCTGGAACGGGGTAATGTATGTGTTTGTTATTTTTTATATTTAAAGGGTAGATTTTAACACAGTGCAAAATCAGCAACAAGATGGATGGATGCTTAAAGTTGCAGGTTATCCCAGACTCCTGTTGTGCTTTCGTTAGTTGCTATATTAGACGTGCAGCTTTCTAAATTGCATGAGGCTACCCCAGAGGCAGGCAGGAACTTCTGGAATACATGAAAATTGTGATTCTATGACATAATTATGATCCTACGACCAATTATTGCAAAATGACAGAAGTCTTGCTCAGTGCCCAACCTGCTAGTAAAAGCAGATACTTCAAAACAATTAAATACTGATGACATTATGGAGAAACAAGATGAAATCCAGGACACCAGTAACGAAACAACAGAAAGTGCAGCATTGTGTAAAAATAAGCATTTTTGTTTAAGATTAGGCTTTTCAGTTCTGTCACAGAATGCCAGGAGCTAAGAATTAGCTTCTCTAAAATAATTTAAATCACAGCTTAATGCAACTGTTACAGATTTTGAGATAACAAGCATGGGGCTGGATGAACACAGCAGGTCAGGCAGCATCATAGGAGCAGGAAAACTTGACGTTTCGGGCCTAAACCCTTCATCAGAAATGGGGGAGGGGAAGAGGGTTCTGAAATAAATAAGGAGAGAGGGGGAGGCGGATAGAGGATGGATAGAGGAGAGGATAGGTGGAGAGGAGGCAGACAAGTCGAAGAGGCGGGGATGGAGCCAGTAAAGGTGAGTGTAGGTAGGGGGGTAGGGAGGAGATAGGTCAGTCCAGGGAGGACGGACAGGTCAAGGGGGGCGGGATGATGTTAGTAGAT
>JAHRHZ010000032.1:3023034-3121794 GCA_024137785.1 Ginglymostoma cirratum
CCCCCATCTCCTATCTACTAACATCATCCCGCCCCCTTGACCTGTCCGTCCTCCCTGGACTGACCTATCTCCTCCCTACCCCCCTACCTACACTCACCTTTACTGGCTCCATCCCCACCTCTTCGACTTGTCTGCCTCCTCTCCACCTATCCTCTCCTCTATCCATCCTCTATCCGCCTCCCCCTCTCTCCTTATTTATTTCAGAACCCTCTTCCCCTCCCCCATTTCTGATGAAGGGTTTAGGCCCGAAACGTCAAGTTTTCCTGCTCCTATGATGCTGCCTGACCTGCTGTGTTCATCCAGCCCCATGCTTGTTATCTCGGATTCTCCAGCATCTGCAGTACCTTTTATCTCTGTTACAGATTTTGTTTGGTTTTGTTGCTTGACGAAGGAAGCAAGTCATCGAATACAGATACAAGCATCTCTTGGGATTTATTAGATAGGCAGTCCTTTATAATTTAGTGACTATTTAAGTTTGCTTGATTCCAGTTACTTTTCTTTCAAAAGAATCTGTTTCTTAAATGTTTTATGATAGTTGTTAGGTGAGGGCGCTAAAGAAAGAAAGTAAAGCTTTAACTCATTTTGTACTTCTGGGGAGTTCCTGAATTGCTTCAAACTCATTCAAAGGTGCTCCTGAAAGCTGCATGTCTAATGTTCCTTCAAAAGAGTTTTTCTACTGCTTGGATCTCTGAAGTTTGTATTCAGTGACAGCTTCTGGAGTGGCGGCACATGTGTGGAACCAACCTCCCAAATGGCCACACGCCACACAGCTTAGAGGGAATGTTGATGGCAACCAGTACACATGTATTAGAAATGCAGCTATAAGTCCTTTAAGCACCCATCGACTTTATTTCTGATTCTGCTGTGGGTTAAAACCACCTCTTTAAATACACAAACACACACATACATAAGTATACGCCCTCAGTTTCAGAAGCAGCTATCGAGAAAGTATTATTTTTGATATGTCATTACTGAGGATTTATAGGTTAAAATATGTTTGCACACAAAATGATTCTGAAAATAGTAATGAGATAATTGATCAATTAATCCGCATTGATGTTGCTAATTGTTAAGATGAATATCCACCAGGATGTGTCAGGGATTCCTGATTCTTCTTTTTAAATATGCCACACTATACTTTAGGGTGATTTGGAAAGACGAGCCTGTCCTCAGTGTAAAATCTCATTTGAACAATGGCATCTCCAGTAATGAAGTAAATCCTCCCAGATGTGCTGAAAAGTGTCAACTTCAAGACCTGAATAATGCTTGAACACACAGTCTTCTGACTTGGAGATATTTGGAACCTCCTCCTTTAAATTCTTAATGAATGGGCCAGAGGGAGATTGCTTCCACCTGTCAAATGCTTGTATCTTTATTAACTTTATATTGCTGAACAATCAAAAGATGGTGTCATTGCCACATAATAACAATGTCATTTACACATGTTTATAAATCACAACAGTTGTCCTAATCAATTGTCATGATTGATTTTCATGTAGTGTAGTTTGAGCTTTCTTTAAATCTTTGGTTTACAAATACCAAAGTGGTCTTGGAAACTGGCAAGGAATGCTGAAATAGTTGAGTCTTCACCAAACCATTTTTGACATCATGTGGAGGTGCTGGTGTTGGACCGGGGTGGACAAAGTCAGAAGTCACATTGTACCAGGTTATAGTCCAACAGATTTATTTGAAATCACACGTTTTCGGAGTGCTGCTCCTTCATCAGGTGAAGTCTCACCTCCCCTGACAAAGAAGCAGCACTATGAAAACTTATGACTTCAAATAAACCTGTTGGACTATATCCTGGTGCTGTGTGACTTCTGATTTTTGACATCGCTATGAAAAGAAAGCCTCAGTATCACATTTAAGATATGACATACCAACAGGATCTATTGAATAAAAGAGGAAAAGCAAGCTTCTTTTTTAGCTTGTTTATTCATTAGAGAGATTTATACTTAACATAAAGGTTCAGGGAAGTTTGGAATATCGTCTGCAACTGATTTCAGCTTGGTAGAGTGCGTCTAGATGCAAAGCTAATCAAAACAGTTGCAGTTTTACTTGGAGTCATGTTGCATGACTGTTTATTTTTCAACAGTTTTATTTACTGCTGTCAGGATTTGGATTACAAGGTATACTGTTTCTCGTTTTTGAATGTTCAATTTGGCATGGCCCATTCACCTAACCTGCATATCTTTGGACCATCGGAATAATAGATTGAGTAATCATAGAGCACGTAGAGAATGATGTCCACATTGAAATCAAAGAGAGAAACTATTAAGATGTTCACAAATTAACATGAAGCATGCCCAACTTTTGCACAAGAAATCTTATCTGGCACCTTTCAGCTCCTACTTGGATTTGCTTCAGCACAGAAATAAAAACATTAGGAAAATCAGTTTTCATTACTAATGGACTCAAATAATTCCAATGTCCTAATTTGTTTTCTATTTGATGCAGTTACATTTGAGTTCTAATGTCACAAATCTGTTTTCAGACACTTTTCTATGTTCCTGTTGTTCCAATATAGTCTAATTTTCCATGATATAATTCCCAGGTGAGAGACCTTGTCTCATTTCTGTCTACTATAATATATAAATTTCCAATGTACCAAATTATTTTCCATGCCTTCCCATTACCTCAAAGGAAATATATTGTACTGTCTTCCATTTTCATCGTTATGTAGAATGTGAAGGTATTAAATCATTTCTCTCCTATTTCTCTTATGTAGATTTCTCTATACAGCTATAAAAGCCTTCATTAGAACATTGATAAATAAAGACATTTCAAAGAATGGAAATAAGATATGGTTCATGTACAAGTCTCCCTAGTGGATACAAAACACCTCACAGAAATAACTATTTTTATTTTCCAATCTTTATTGCATTATAATGAGAATTTTTTTCTCTTTGTTACGTTTGCAAAATTAAAACCTAAACATTTCCTGTCACACACAGTCATCATGCAGGCTTTATTGCTTTTAACGATACAATAACTAAGAATTTCCATGAGGTTCTCCCAAGTAGCTGTTATCGTTTTGGTGGAAGATCAGCAAAATGGTAAGTAATTTGCATGGAGCATCAGTTATCCTGCTGCTGAAGAGTGGCCAATCATGAGGACTCCTGAGGAAATTCCTTACACTTCCTTGAGATTGTTTAATTTTGATTTTTCAATCAGTGTTAGAGGATCAAAGTGAACAACAGTCTTCTTTCTGGTGAGACATTGCTGCAAATTCTCAGCTAATAAATCCACTGTTGAACCTCTGGTTTGCTGGAACTCAGCACAGTTTTAAACATGGCAACTGTTACCATCATCCAACTCAACCAAATCAAGGTTTTGTATTCATAAATGTTTAAAAATGTTGTAGTAGCACACAAACCCTTTGCTTAGTGTACATATGAGTCGATGTATAAGAAATGTATGCACTTTTAAGAAATGTCAGTTGAACATTTGATTATGACAATATTAAAATTGCTTAAATTGTGGAACAAAGTCTTTTTGAAAATTACTTGAACACCTTCACAATACTTTCTAATGCTGCATTACATAGATGTAAATATCATAAGCAAATAATTTTGTTCTGCCATATAGCAACCCATAAGATCATTTAGGTAACAAGCATGGGGCTGGATGAACACAGCAGGTCAAGCAGCATCATAGGAGCAGGAAAACTTGACGTTTCGGGCCTAAATCCTTCATCAGAAATGGGGGAGGGGAAGAGGGTTCTGAAATAAATAGGGAGAGAGGGGGAGGCGGATAGAGGATGGATAGAGGAGAGGATAGGTGGAGAGGAGGCAGACAAGTCAAAGAGGCGGGGATGGAGCCAGTAGAGGTGAGTGTCGGTAGTGGGGTAGGGAGGAGATAGGTCAGTCCAGGGAGGACGGACAGGTCAAGGGGGCGGGATGATGTTAGTAGATAGGAGATGGGGGTGTGGCTTGAGGTGAGAGGAAAAACCGGTTAGGGAGGTGGAGATGAGCTGGGCTGGTTTTGGGATGCGGTTGGGGGAGGGGAGATTTTGAAGCTTGTAAAATCCACATTGATGCCATTGGGCTGCAGGGTTCCCAGGCTGAATATGATTTGTTGTTCCTGCAGCCTTCGGGTGGCATCACTGTGGCATTGTAGGAGGCCAAGGATGGACATGTCATCTGAGGAATGGGAGGGGGAGTTGAAATGGTTCGCGACTGGGAGGTGCAGTTGTTTGTTGCAAACTGAGCGCAGGTGTTCTGCAAAGCGGTCCCCTTTAGGTCATAGGCCACACTGTCAATTATCCCAGTGCTTTAAAATGCTGAATTGAATAGGCCTGTCCAGAATTTCCTTTGCTTCCAATTTTCCTTGGCAATATTGCAGGTCCTCTCCTTCAAATCACCTTCTTCAAATAGTCATTTCTTCTTTCTCAGAACAAACAAGTTTTGAATTTGGTAGCATATAATTGAGAACAAAAACAGAAGTTGCTGGAAAAGCTCAGCAGGTCTGGCAGCATCTGTGAAGAAAAAAAAACAAACGTTTTGGGTCCGATGGCCCTTCCTCAGACCCGAAATGGTGATTCTGATTTTTTTCTTCTCAGATGTTGCCAGACCTGCTGAGCTTTTCCAGCAACTTCTGTTTTCATTCCTGATTTACAGCATCTATAGTTCTTTCGGTTTTACATAAAATTGAGCCTGAATAAAACAGCCTCCTGCGATCATAGAGACAGTTGAAAAGAAATGGATGGCTCATCACGTGCAATTGGAACTGACATTGGTTTCAAACCACTTGCACCTGCCCAATCAGAATCAAAACCACATTCAAATATGACAAAAGCCAGCCCTCAGTGAGATAACCACTCCTCCTCCTCCAAGCAATCGATCTTTGGAATCCTCTTCCAAACCAACTATGTTAAAGGTAGAGTAAAAAATGGTCCATTTTTTTGGCAAAGCTTCATGCAAGTAACATTTAGCCGCAATTAACTGTAAGCTTTTGACAAATTTGATTTTGAATTCTGTTTCACTTCGCAGCCATCCTTTTTCTTTCATGGGATACAAGTATCTCTGGCCAGACCAGTATTTGTTAGCCATCTTCTAGTTGCCTTTGAACTCATCGGCTTACCAGGTCATTTCAGAGGGCATTCAAGAGTCACCCACATTGCTCTGTGTCTACAGTCACATGTATGTCAGACCAGATGAGGACAGCAGGTTTTCTTCCTTGAAGGACATTAATAAACCAGACGGCTTTTACAGTTACTGATGATAGTTTCATGGTCACCATTGCTGAGACTAATTTTATAATTCCAGATTTATCGATGAAATCTACATTCTGCCTGGTATATTGTAGGATTTGGACACAAAGCATTAACTTGAATCTCCAGGTGAGTAATGCAGTGAAATTACCACCAAATTCCTCACATCCATAAGTGAGTGCATGCAGAATGAGATTAAAGTAAATTATGTGATTTTCTTTTCCTTTCAGATAAAAGAGAGGCCCTATGATTGTGGAAATAATATGACACAACTATTGAGCCCATTCTTTTAAAATTCTCCTACCTTCTCTTTCAATAGAGAATTTAATTGCTTTACATTGGAATTATAGGTTTTACTGAACCATTGCTAGAGATCAATAAACTCTCTAGAAACAAGAAGGGGATGATCAAAAGCGATTAACATTTATGAAATCTAAGATAGTTCAGCAGAGAAAGCACAGATAGAAAATCGGCTAGGAGCAAAGAGACAGAGAGTTTGCATGAAAGGAACATAATGTAGATTAACAGACAGTTAGAAACTTTATAGAACAGAAAAGTAAGAGGCTATAAAAATAGCAAAAAGGCAGCTTTTTTTATATTATGGATGTTGGTGTCATTGGCTAGCATTTATTGCACATCCCTAAATACAAGAAATATGAATTACTGAGGAGAACTGTATACAGCATAATTTTAAAAACTAAATAGATGGAAAGAAAAACAACGAATGCTGAAAATAAAATGACAAACGTACAGCAGCTGTGTGTGTTTCATTTGTTTGCGGGATTTGTTCATTGAATTTTTCGAAGCTCTAAAGCACATTCAATGCTGTCCTAATTCACAGATGTCTTTTATTCTTCCTAAAGGTGTAGTTGTTGCTGACTAGGTCAATATTAATTCCCGTCCCTAATTGCCCTGAGGAAGAACATTGTGAGCTGCTTCCTTGAACAACTGCAGTCCTTAAGGTGAAAGGATACCCATAAATCTGTTGGAAATGAAGTTCCAGGATTTTGACCAGGTGATAGACGTAATGATCCCATTTAATGTTCTTCCTGGATAAGTAAGATCATGGGCAGGAACCTGACTTGATAGATCATATTTACTTGTTTATATTTTAACGAATCAGTCTCTCACTGAAACATAAGCACACAACTCTGCAGATTTTGCTTGACAATAAAGCTGAAGTTTATAAAAGGAAGAAATTAAGATAAAAATGAAGGAATCCAAACTATCTATTTATAACACAAATTTAAAAATTGTTAGACACACAGTACAAGTATAGTCCCATCAACCCCAAAACAGTCCCTTATAAGTTGAAAGGAAACAAAACAGGTTTTCGTATAGTACCCAAAACACCAGTTGTACAATGCTCATACTAGAGACACTGTATTTAGTACCACAGTTGTATTAAGTCACTTGTGATTTCAACTGTTAAATTGGAAGCTATCACACACCTGAGCCTCAATGTACTCTTCTTTAAGTAACCCTTCAAGGTTTAATCCCAATGCTTCTGGTCTGGGACTAACACTAATTCCTCACTCCAAGGTAACATAGTTCACTATATATCCTTCCCTTCTCAGAAACACTTTTCTAAACTGCTATCTTATTCCAAGGTCTTCACAGGATTCTCCCACTCAAAGTCAAAAGTAAAATGAACAGTCCCTCTCTGTCTCAGCAATGGGCATTTCTAATAAGCTTCTATAAAAAAAGTTCCTGAACTCTCTAACAAACATTGAAGCCCAGTTATTTACCTTGCTAGGTCACAAAACAACAGAAGTCCATCAGTACTGCACAAAAAACTATTCACTTTAAAGCCTTCAAAGGCTACTTTTAAAAGAAATCATCATGTTACAGGAATGCTTAAATGCTAATTATTAACTTCAGACATACAGAATCCTCAATAGCTATTAAACTCAAGTAAAACAGAAACCAAAACTCACACCAAATAACATTAAAAATAAATCCCATACTTTACATCACACAAAGGAGGAAAGCTGCTATCATTCCTATCAGGATGATGTGTGGCTTGGAGGAAAGCTTGTAGTTGGTGATATCTCCATGCACCTGCTGCCCTTGTTCATCGAAGTGTTAGAGCTCATGAGTCTGGAAGGTGCTGCCTAAAGGAGACTTGGTTAACCTGTTGCTGTGTATCTTGTAGATGGTATACACTACTGCCAGTGTGCAGCAATGGTGAATGTTAAAGTCTAGTTGCCTTGTCCTGGATGTCATTGATTGACCTCTACTCATCCAGACATTTAAAGACTTGTGTCTTCTACTTGGTGGAAATGTTTTAAGGAATCAGGAGGTGAAGTACTCACTACTACAATTCTCAGCCTCTGATCTGCTCTTGTAGCCAGTGTAATTATAATGGCCCGTCCAGTTCAGTTATCTGTCAATGGCAACACCCCAGAATATTGATAGTGGGGTTTAATGATGGTATTGCCACTAAATGTTGAAGAACAATGATTGAATGATTGAACAATGAATGATTCTCCTATTAGACATGGCCACTGCCTGGGACTTGTATGCTGTGAATGTTTCGCGCCAATTATAAGCCCAAGTCTGACAGTTGTACATGTCTTGCTGCATTTAGATATTGGTTTCTTCAGTATCTCAGGAGTCATGAATAGTTCTGAACATTCTGCTATCAGCAGCAAACTTCCCAACTTCTGACCTTCAGGAAAGGTCACTGATGAAGCAGCTGAAGATGTTAGGTTAGGACACTACCCTGAGAAACTGCTTTCAGTGATGCCCTGTGGCTAAGATGGTTTGTTTCCAACAAGAACAACCATCCTCTTTTGTGGCAAGTTGGACTCCAGTGGACAGTTTAACCCAATTTTCACTGAGAACTAAAGGCCCTGTAACTGAATGCAATTAAGCGTTCTTAATAAAACAACTAAATTGACAGTGCAAATAGCAATAAATTTGTATGATCTGATTGCCATTTCACAGACATGGCTACAAGATGACAACTAATATCAGAATGTTCAATGATACATGACTTTTATCTAGGACAGGAAGGTAAGAAAACGTGAAGGATTACCTCTACTAATAAGAGATGAACTTGGTATAGAACAGAGTCCAGTGCATGACATCCGGCCTCTGTTACAGGTTTGGGGGAATTGGTAGTGGGTGGAATGCTCAGGTTGACATGTGCTCTGTGCTCCGTTGACGTGATGAAATCTCATAATAACCTTATAGTAAGGCATCCCTAGGTAGCAGCAATCGTTAAATGATTGAATATCACATTTAGTTGAGGGAGAGAATCTATGACTACTGTTTTAAAATGTGAATTAAATTTAAATAAGGCTAATTACAAGTGAATTGACATGTGGACCTCCATTGCACACCTCCCAGACTTGAATAGCAGAGTATTCCCTTGAAAAACTGATAGAATGAACATTTGCCTCCAGTGACATGTGGAATCATTGATTCTGTACTCTCACTTACAAGGTGATGTAAGAGTGGATCATTTGTGTGGGAACAGAGGAGATATCACAATCCCTGTTCATTGCTTGTAGCCTCAGTGTTGTTCATGCTGAAAATGTGAGAGAGTAAAAATTTGGCTGTAGTCATCAGTCACAATTCAAGGAGCTGAAAGCTTTGCCAGTTCATCTTCTGAGGGTTGAGCGCCTTCCTCTTCAGAGGTGGATGTGGAGTTGAGGTTCTCTGCCTTGGACCTCTTCTTGACGGAGGTTTTCTGAGTGCCATTAGCGCCTGTCTAAGAAAAGAGAGGCAATTAATTGTGTAAAAGAAATAAAAGCCTGTGCAAATTAACACTGAACTAACCTTTTTCATAATAGGTAAGCAGCACAACATAGTAAAACCCATGAAGTTGTCCACATTCCCGTGAGTGGTCACACTCTTCTCTGGACAAGTCAAATGTTTTGTCCTAAAATGGAGCCTTACGTCCACCACCCCTCTGCTAGTCTTGGCCCTTTTGCCCCAGTTGTGAGACATTTTATGTTGCAATAAGGCAAAAGGAGAGTTGAGTGTGATGGATTTGGATGGAGGAGCCATTGATGCAGGGCAACAGAAATGGTGAGGTGTTCCCAGTGAGTGAGTAGGAAACAAAGAGGGCAGTAAGTGTTATTACTTTGGAAGGGTAGATGGGTGTGGGCCATTGAATAGATATACTGCATGCAATAGTGAGAGTGTTAGTCCAAAAGCCTTGGGGAGAAGTCTGTACACTCAATGTGCCAGAGTGAATGGTTGCCCTGTGGGCGTGAGCTAGCAAAGAGAAGATGTTAACATTTACACTTGTGGAGCACAGAAGATAGTAGATGGTGTTCCTGCACTGGTTGACGTTCCTTTTAGTCCAGGCTGCTGACTCCTATGATGCTGTTTGGCCTGCTGTGTTCATCCAGCTCTACACCTTGTTATCTCAGATTCTCCAGCATTGGCAGTTCCTACTATCTCTGAGTGTGATGGCATGTCTACCCTTGTTGGGCTGCAGGAAAATGGACAGTCCTCCTCTCCCAACTCCATTTACCAGCACTTCAAATTCCCTGTCCACAAAGTAGGGAGCTAGCTCCTCTTTCTGGGCCATTTTCCCATAAATAATGCAGGGACACTACAGCTTGAGGGGCAATCTCAGGCTTACTGGCCTGATGTCTTGTGTAGCTGGGGTATCAATGTGATGCTAGTGGTGTGATTGTCATAAAGTCCCAGCAGGGGTGAGCACTCTTGCCACAGAATTCCATGAGGAGATGGGCACTGAAGATACCGGGTGTGTAATTAATAAATGGAACGGAGAAGGATTGTGAGAGAGAAGTGAGTATGGGTGACAACAGACTAACTGCCATGAATCTCATTAGGAAACCACTTTGCAAGCAAATGGGAAAATTCAGCCCTCCATTTGTAATACTGCTGCTTAAACTCCTTCAATCACAGGCATAAAAACAGAAATTGCTGGAAAAGCTCAGCAGGTGTGGCAGCATCAGTGGAGAAAAATCAGAGTTAATGTTCCATGTCCAGTGGCCCTTCCTCAGAACTCCCAATCACAGGTTCCTCTCTCCTGCTGCTCCAGAGACAGCAGCTATGATTGGAGGTGCAGTGAGGCTAGGATCGAGGGAACCTGTGATTGGAGGAACTACAACAGCAGCAAGAGAGAAACAGGAGGAGAGAGAGGAGAGAGAGTAAAGAGGTAAAGGGACTCTGGCTATGTGTGTGACAGTGTATGTATTATGCGTGTGTAAAAGAGGGAGAGAGAACAAGAAAGAAGGGGATAGAGAAGAAGGTGGCCTCTCAGGGTGAGTGAGAAGGTGTGCGCAATAAGCAACATTCCTCACTTTCATATTTATGGCTTATTTGTATTGATCTATACCAATAATTTGCCAACCTTTTTCTTAGGAAAAACATTCCTTTTCCTTAACCTTTGCTTTAACCTGGCTTTTAAGTTTAGAAAAAGAAGGAAAACTTACCTTCTCGCCAAGAATTGGTCTCAATCAGTGAGCTCATTTGGCTGGATGGCAGAGTCACACCAACAGCGTGGGTTCAATTCTCAAACTGGCTGAAGTTACCATGAAGCACTCTCCTGTCCACTCACCTGAGGTGGATTGACCCTCAGGTTGAACCACCACCAGCTATGTGTCTGGTGAAAGATCAGCCCGACAGCAACTTTTTTGTTGTTGGTGTCAATCAGCAGACATTAGGACCCAAAAACCTCTGGCTTCTGATTGGCTGGCAGCTTCTGGTGACCCTATCACCAATATTGTGTTGTCTGATAGGGCAAGACACTTGCCCTTGTCTACCTGTTAGCTCCTAAAGACCTTTTTGGTGGGTCTTCTAGTGAGCGATCTTACCAGTGGAATGGCAATGTTAATTGCCGCCTAACACACTTGCTCTACTTTTAATATAAAAAAAGGAGACATCTCAGTCACAGTTTTGTTTTCTATTTTCCTCGGGATTTTCTTTAAAGGTGTAAAAATGTGTGTCTGTATACCAACTTTTCTTGGTTTTCAATAAGTGTATTTAAATAAAGAAAAATTGAAGTGTGGAAAATATTGGGAGCCCAGTTGATGCAGAAAAGCCCAAGCTTCTGGTTTGTTTTAATATCAACTACTGGAAGAGGATGTCGATGGGGTGGGTGGTAATGTGAGCTGTTGGGGTGTTGATGAATAGAGAAACACAGTTTAATTCTTGTTGGATTCTTGGCTGCCTGCCCTCCATTAAGTCGCATATTGCTTCAATATCCTTTACTGGAGGCTTAGAGTGAGTTAACAAATTCCTGTGTTGAGAGCAGTTTGATTTCTGATTTCGACAATAAGATCTAAGGAGACCCTAAAAATCAACACTGAAATCAAATAGAAAATTTTAGCAAGAGCCCTTGAAAAGAATAAAAAAGTTGTGCCATGCTTAGCATGTGATGCCAGAACATTTGAAGTATAGTCACAATGTCAGAAAACTAGAATCTAATTTGTGCACAGTAAGCTCCCAGAAATAATAATGTATTAAAGACCAAATGTTGAGTGAGAGAGAAACAATAACCAGAAGATAACTTCTCTGTTCTTGTTAAAAATAGTGCCGCGAGATATTTGCTTGCAGCTGGGAGACCAGACAGCATCTCAAAGAGAACACCTCTGACTGGGCAGTATTCCCTTTGTATTTCAATACAGAGTCTGTTCAGATTTTTGTCCTCAAGTAGCCCAGAGCGAAACTATAGGCCTCAAACTTCTGATTCAAAGATGGAAGTCTGACCAACTAAGCCAAAGTTGCTGATTATTAAGTGTGCAATTTCCTCATAAGCAATACTCTGAAGTTAATATATGAGAAAATAGATTAATTGGAATTGTCAGAAAGTACCCCAGAAAGTACTAGAAACTATTACAAAGTTCTGTGGGATAAATTTTTATTACATTTTATTATGCTCATGGATAAAGCAACACTGCAACAGCAGTAATTTTAAGAACTAATGCAATGATTGTAATGATGTCAGCCAGCTGAACGTCATCGAATATGAGTTCCCTGTTTGGAGCTGTTAATCTGGTGCAATCAGGGACCCCTGGCTGACGGATATAAAGGGGAGCATCAGACAATCTGAAGCTCTGATAGCTGATTCTGAGGGATCTGGACCAGTCTAAAGGACTTTCCATATGTAAATAAATGGTGACTTGGTGATGGGATACTGGCCTCTGTGCAGATATTTCAGTGGTGACAAGAGTAAAACATGATCCTGAAGAAGCAGTCATCTTTGGGTTGAGGTAAGCATTTTTTACATCATACCTTTATTTGGGAAGCTCGACTCATTCAAACCTGCTGTCAAGGACTGGGCTCAGTAGGTGGAAAGAATGCGTTATTTTTTGCGAGCAAATGACATTGGAGCTGACGAAAAGTAATGAGTAATTCTGACAACCTGAGGAGCCACAGCATTTCCTGTTATCAGGAGCCTAACTTTCCCTGAGGCACCAGATACTAAAACGTTTCACAAATTGATGGATATAGTTAAGAAATATTATGATGCCAAGCCTCGTCTAATTCTGAGATGCTATCATATTTACTCAGCAATTCAAGAACCTGGGGAATCTGTATCAGAACTTTTGATGAGGTTGAGATGACTGGCAGCAGCCTGTGACTTTGTTTAACCCTGAATGAGATACCTAGAGACTATTTGGTATATGGGATTAATGATGTAAATATACAAAAATGTCTACTAGCTGAAGCCCAACTGGGCTTCAAAGAGGTGCTACAACTGGCGTTATCATTGGAAAATGCAGCAAGTGGAATGAGTTGTAGGATATTCCGATGGAAATGGACACACTCGCCAGGTCAACTAAGCTTGGGGGACACTACTTGAGTGAAGGCAACTGCATAGCCTTCCTCAATCATATCTTGATCAGAAGAACTCTAGGTCAGCCCACTGAAAGACCCCAAGACAAATCCAAGCCTCAGCCAAGTGATTAAAATTATCTCCAGGATCCTGGCCAGCAAGACATTGTAGTTGATTCCAGTATATGGACTCAAGACAGCAAAAGAGTCCTACTAGAACTAAACTGAACAGGATAATTCATTGGGTGGTATCCAGGAAAGTTCATACCCTGGAAAGTCTACCTACATCTGGTTTGGAACAGGTAAATTGCTTAACAACATCAAAATCAGAACCAATCAAAATAAATGTCTGGTTAAATGGTCATCCAGTTCGAATCAAGATTTACATTGGCACAGCCATATTAGTGATCGCAAAAAGTTTTTAACAAAATTCACTCTGGACTTCAGACCAGACCATAAGTTTGTCTAAGAGCTTGGCTCAGCTGAGAATCTATACCAGGGAGCCTTCCCAGATTAAGGGTACAGCTTTGATTCCAATCTCTTATAAAAATCAACTGGTTCAGTTATCAGCGATTGTAGTAAAAGGCTCGGGCCCAAGCTTGATGAGGCTAAATTAGTTGCAAGAGATTCACTTAGTTGGCTCAATATTTTCAATTAGAAAATAGCTGCCTGGGTGAAGTCCTAATTAAATACCCGGACGTCTTCTGGGAAGGTCTAAAGACTATCAGAGGAGCAAAGACCACCTTGCATGTTGAGAAGGAAGCAATTCCACGATTCTGCAAGGTCCACCCAGTGCCATTTGTCTTACAGGCAAAAATCAGAAAGGTTGGAGAGTGAAGGAATCATCAAACCAGTCCAATTTGCAGAATGGGCAGAACCGGTCATAACGATTTTGAAGCCTGATTGGTCGGTTCACCTTTGTGAGGATTTTAAGCAAGTGGCAAACTGCTTTCCTCAGCTGGATAAATTGCCAATCCCTCACATCTAGGATTTATATGCAAAGCTGGCAGGGGGAGGGGGGTACCGCTCCTTTATGAAGCTGAACACGAGCCATGCTTACTTGCAATTGCATTTAGATGAGGATTCCCAGAAGTATGCACAATTAACACCTATAAGGATTTGTACCAATATACAAAATGGCCATTTGCAGTATCATCAGCCTGTTCAATTTTTCAACAGACAATGGAGAACACTTTGCAAGGTCTACCTCAAGTCTCTATTGACCTAGATGATCTTCTAATAACAGGGAAAACTAGTAAGGAACGCTTAAAGAACTTGGATGTACTCCTAATTCTAAGATTTCTAAGAAGGGAAAATCGTGTTCCAGGAACCCTAATTAACCTACTTGAGTTACTGAGTTGACAAGACTGGATTAGACCCATTAGAAGATAAAGTGACAACGATCAAAGGTACCTGGCTCCCATATGCCTTTCCTTGGGCTGGTGAATTATTATGGAAAGTTCATACATAACCTAGCCTCCAACCTGGCAACTTTGTATCAACTCTTACAAAAGGGCCGGCCTTGGAAATAGTTGTGTAGCCAAGCCATAGCTTTCAGTGAAGTACAGAAACCGCTATGATCTCAAGCGAGGTCTGGCATTGATTTGCAATATCTCCCCATATGGCATTGGGTGGTATTAGCACATAGGTGGCCCAATAGAGAGGAACATCCAATAGCTGACTCAGAATGAGGCAGTAACAAAGTCAAGGACTGTTTATGAGTAAGGAAAGCATGACTTGGTGACAGGATACTGTTCACTGTGGAATTATTTCAACTAAAATATTAGGAGCACCAAGTACATTCATATTGACCTTCCTGATGAGCAGATTGTGCTGCAAAATTGATCACTCATGTTCTTACTTTCTGCCCAGAAAATGGACACAGCAAGGACCAATGTCAATACTATTCTTATTTGATAAATTATAAAGTTTCAATGATTTTATAGTCCATCATAAATATTTTGGCAAATAGAAACAATTAATTGAACTCAGATACACTGAATAATAACTGTGCCAACACTTTAATGGGACACCAAAGGGACTACTAGGCAAACAGCCAGGGAAGCAAGTCTGTCAAACTGTGGCCTACAGGTAACTAGATTGGATGAAGAGGCCAAGTAGCTCCTATAAACTGCTAAAAGGGAAAATCAGTTTTAGTCAAATAAATTGCAAATAGAATATTTCTCACATGCATTAGATATGTGGTTTAATTTATGAAGTACTTTAATGAGCTTTATAATGTCTGGTTTTTGGCAAATTTGATTACAATTTCTAGTCCCCACCCACCTCTAGCTTTCTACCTTCCCTCCTCCCTCCAATTAGTAGCAACAAAACAATTTGTATTTATATTGTACCCTGTAAAATAATAAAACATCCCAATGTGCTTCATAGGAACGTTATGAAGCAAAATTTAACCCCAAACCACATAAATGATATTAAAGCAGATGGCCAAACACTTAGTCAAGGAGGTAGGTTTCAAGGATTAATTGGAGCAGGAAAGATTTAAACTTATTTAGACATTGGACTGAATCTTACTCTTTTTGGCCAAGTGCAAGTTGCACTGATTTTTTTTGGAGGGATTTTCATCAAGAGGCCTGAAGAGATTTCTCAGCGTATTTTACCAAACTTGCCTCATTAACTACCAACCCTGTCCCTGTGGCATTTCTCTTATCCAATTCTAACCCATCTCGCAACCCATCTTCTGTTTCCAGAATATCTCACCACTCGGTGGATTTCTCCCTAAAAGTTAGTATCCTTTGCACTTGTGCCAGCTTTAAAGGGCCATGGTGTACCCGGACAAACATTGGCAATCTGGCATTGCCTCTCACCGTCAATGTAATGGAACAACAGGCAGAAAGGCAGGCCACTCAAAGCATATAGCCACATACAATCCAATTCTCTCACTCTAGTTGCTGTTTAACAATGAGGCAACACAGTTTATCTGTCCAACCCAAACCTTTCAAGTCATGATTACTTTGTCCCAATGCACAATGTACACCCTCATCTTCTCATTGCCCAATAGGGCCTATCACATTCAGGCAAGCAGTTGGACAATTACAAACATGAGTTTTTATTTACAACAGCCAAAAGTGAAAACAAGCAAAATGAGTAGAGGTTGTCGTTTTCCCCGCAAAGCAAACCAAATGTCAACATGATCACCAATGACTATTTTCCAGTTCATGATATTTGCTGCACCCAGCTCTCACCTACCGGATGTCAATCATGTCTTGTCAGGCATGGAGCACCCAACACAGCTAAGGCCATGTCCACACACATCTATGGGGTGAATTTGCATTTGCAGATTTGTAATTGCCGATACATTCTATTTTGGTCAAAAAGCACACAATTTGTAGATCGTCAATTTGGCATTTTATAAATTCCTACTTTGGAAGTAAGACAAGTCTGACTCCAAGTTGATACACAGCCAGATTGTAAACAAGGCCTCAAACCAAACCTAAAATGCATTGTCTGACCTGAGACTTCACTTCTGGTATAGTGATAATATCTTTAGTTATCTCGGGGCTTT
This sequence comes from Ginglymostoma cirratum, assembly GCA_024137785.1. NCBI lineage: Eukaryota > Metazoa > Chordata > Chondrichthyes > Orectolobiformes > Ginglymostomatidae > Ginglymostoma > Ginglymostoma cirratum. The sequence continues at coordinate 3,039,537 of JAHRHZ010000032.1, forward strand.
AAAGAAATTCTGGGGATTTGCATGGGCTCTTCCATCACTGAGGATGGGGTTTTTTGTGGAGCATCCATCTCCAGTGAGTTGTTTAATTGTCCACCACCATTCACGACTGGATGTTGCAGGACTGCAGAGCTTAGATCTGATCCGTTGGTTGTGGAATCTCTTAGCTCCATCTTTCACTTGCTGCTTATACTGTTTGGTATGCAAGTAGTCCTGTTTCATGGCTTCACCAGGTTTCTACCTCATCTTCAGGTATGCCTGGTCCTGCTCCTGACATGCCTTCCTGCACTCTCCATTGAGCCAGGGTTGATCCCCTGGCTTGATAGTAATGGTTGATAGGGAGATGTTTTGGGTCATGAGGTTACAGATTGTGCTAGAACACAATTCTGCTGCTGTTGATGGCCTCCAGCGTCTCATGGGTTGGTAGATCTATTCGAAGTCTGTTCCATTTAGCATGGTGATAGTCTACACAACACGATGGAGGTTATTCTCAATTTGAAGGTGAGACTTTGTCTCCAGAAGGACTGTGTGGTGGTCACACTTACCGATAATGTCATGGACAGATGCATCTGCAGCTGGCAGGTTGGTAAGAATGAGGTCAAGTATGTTTTTCCCCCTGGGACTTTTCCAGAATCTAAGAATTCCCAAAAGATTATGACCAGTGCATCCACTATAGCTGTAGTTACTTCCTTTAGTAACTTAGGATGTATCCTGTCAGGTCCAGGGACTTATTGGTTTTAGCCCCATTAGTCTCCTAGTAATTTTTCTCTAGAGATTTTTATTGTGTTTATTTCCTCTCCTCCTCTTGTCACTTGATTATTTAGTAATTACCTAGTGATATTCATGCCTTCTACTGCGAAAACTGATAGAGTAATTATTCAACTCCTTTACCATTTCCTTTAATGAGCAGCCACTAGACTGACCAGATCCCTGGCAGCTGTGTTTGCAGCTCTCCAACAGACATTACATGATTCCTCTGACTACTTGCGCTGTTCCTGTAGGATTGGCTGTTTCCCACTCCCCAGACTGTAGTCAGACATATCACCTGACTGTGTGCCTGGCTCGAGCAGGTGATTGATCTTGGCCAAGCTTCTAGCCTGTATTTGGACTATCCCTGTGGCTGATGACAACAGGATCCCCTAAATCAACAGACCCCACACTCCTCCTTAATGGTCTGAGATCTTGCCACCATTCACCTTTCGATAACATGGCCATCTGGCTGAATAAACACACTGCAGCTGGCACACCTGTAAATGTTAGATTGACACCTTGATTTTCCATACAGCAAGAAGCTCCCCTCATCACTCCAGACCCCACACGATTGACAAATAGGCTGTCCATGTGTCTGTGCTAAAGAGCATGTCATAATGAATGGAGTGACAGCCTTCAGCTCTGGCTAACACACTAACAGGTAAGACAAGACAAGGATGTTGTGAGCATGCGGGTAGATGCTGCGAGGGTGTGCACTAAGAGAGCAGGTGAGCAGTCTTGAGATGCAGCCTGATCCAGTCTGTGAGCGGGTGCCTGTCCTTGCTCACAATGTGTTCTTGCAGCAGCTTTTCAATACTAGTTGCTGGTGCACACTGCAATGCAAGTTGGTGCTTCATGAGAGTCCTACAAGTAGATTGGAGAGGTGCCATCTTGATCATGAGGGATTAGCAAATCTCTGGTGCCAATGTCTACAGATAAGGAGTGCATGTGTTTGGTGCTCATGGAGATGGTGCTTGGTGCTGAGCAACGTGTAGGGTCCTCTCAGCCAAAGGTGTGAGGAAGCCATCGGGTACCTGCTCTGACTTCCACATTGAGAATTCTCGATGTCGCGCTCATTCAGCACATTTGGTGAAATAGGAAACTGAATATTCATGAGATGAGTTGTGCTCCAATAAAGTGTTTATTTAGCAGTAATTCTTCTTAATAGTTAACTCTTCTGCTGAGCAAAAAAACTCGACATGCTGCTTGGCAAACGCATAAAAATGCAACGAGTTGCTCCCAATGACAAGTTACCTTTCGTTGGATTTCTGTCTGATTCTGCCATAAATCTTGCCATAGCCCACAGTGTTCAATAAGATTCCATTCACAGTTTCCTTGATCCCAAGATAGGAAATAGGCACCAAGAATCCATCAATGGGGGTAATGAATGAAATGGGCAGGAATTTATTGTGCAGCTGAACCCTAAAAAGTAAGATTTCATTGCCCACCCAATGGATGCACACTTCTTGCTCCTTTCACAACAATGAGATTTGCTTTATCTTGTAGACATGGGACATTTGATGTATTTAAAACATATTCCTACATTATATCTTGAAGGCTGATTTAAATTGAACTGTGACTGGACATATTCCAAGGATTTGGAAAACCCAGCAGTTAAAGAGGGTGACAATAGTCATTTTACAGCCCTTTTCAAAGACCAGGCGGAGCAGGAGGACTTCCTCTGGGCCCCTAAAGAAATCCTCAGCATGCTTTACTGGTTATGGCCTCTGTCTACCTCCACAATGAACCTCTGCAGCCTTCCATGCCCCAAACTGCATAGCACTGCCGAGTCTTCCTGCTGCTGACTTTTCACACTGGCAGCTGGCAACCAACTCCTCAGCCAATTTGTTTGGGAAGGGAAACCGAGGTAATAAACAAGACAATAACTGGATGACAGATACAGACATGGGTTGCACTGTGGTTCAGTGATTAGCACTGCTACCTCCCTGTGCCAGGGACCGGGTTCAACTCCAGCCTTAGGTAACAGTCTGTGTGGAGTTTGCATGTTGTGCTGGGTGCTCCAATTTCCTCTCAGATCAAAGATGTGGGAGTTAGGTGGATTGGCCACACTGAAATTGTCTGTTGTGGTCAGGGATGTGTAGGCTAGTTGGATTAGCCATGGTAAATGTGAGGTTAGAGGATATGTTTAGGGGTGGGGGCTAAGTCTGTGTGGGAGGGCTGGTGCAGACTCGATGGGCTGAATGATCTCCTATTGCACTGTAGAGTTCAATGATTCAATGACATCAGAGTGGAGGGTTTTTAAGTATTAGAAGAAATTAACAAAGACAGAGACAGAGGCACTAGCATGTTCAGTAGCCTTCGAATATGTCTGCAAGACTGGGTGAGAAGTATCCCAGGTAGTTGAAGAAGGCAAGGCAGGAGATGTATGGAGGCCTGGCAGTAATTTTCAATTTTTCTGGCAACTGGTCAGATCTCAGAGGATGAGAGAATTGTTAATATTTTTCCATTATTTGAAAAAGAGAGGAAAGGATAAATCAGGAAATTATGGGTCGTTTGAACTAACTTGAGTAGTGGGGATGTTATCAGAAAAAATTCTGAAGGACAAAATATATCAACACTTGGAGAGATACAGATTAGTCAGGATTCTCAGCATGGATTTGTTAACAGAAGTTCGTATTTGACAAAATTGACACATTTGATCCAAAACTTTGCGGAATTTGACGAGAGTAATACATTTGTTGTCGTCTATGTAGACTTAGCAAGAGTTTGATGAGGTCTCTCAAGACAGGCTGGTCAAGAAAATAAGAGCCCATAGGGTCCAAGGCAATACGTCAGGTTGGGTTCAAAATTGGCTGAGACACATTAGGCAGAGGATGATGGTAGGCAGACGTTTGTGTTATTGGAAGTTAATTTCCATTGGGTTCCACAGGACATGGTGTTGGGGTCATTGCTGTTTGTGATGCATGTTGGTGATTTGGACTTAAATGTGAAGGATATAATCAAGAAATTTGCAAAGATGTGAAAATTGGAAGCTTGACAAATGATGAGGTTAGTTGTCAACTGTAGGGATGATATAGATGGAATGTTCAGTGGCAAATGGAGCTCAACCTAGAAAAGCGTGAAGGGATACACTTACGGAAGGCTAACAAGGCAAAGGATTACTCTCTGAATGGGAGATCAGGCGAATCGTAGTGTGCATATCCACTGATCCTTGAAGGTAGTAGGTCATGTCGGTATTTGGATACCTGTCTTTCTTAGCCAAGGCATAGTATACAACAGCAAGCAAGGAGGTTATGTTGGAACTATATAACACATTAGTTAAGCCACCACTGAAATACTGTGTGCAGTTCTACCACTACATTATGGGAAGGAGTTGACTTGCACTCGAGGGGGTGTAGAGGAGATTTACTCAGATGCTGCTTGGGCTGGAGAGAGTGAGATCTAAGGAAAAATTGGATCAGCTGGGATTGTTTTCCTTGGAGCAGAGAATATTGAGAGGGGATTTTCTAGAGGTGAATAAGGTTATGAGGAGCATAGGAAGGCATATTTTCCATTAGTAGAGGATTCAGTCACCAGGGGATATAAATTTAAGGTAAGAGATACAATGCCTAGAGGAAATTTAAGGAGAACATCTGTCACTCAGAGTTTGGTGTGAGTTTGGACCTCAGTACCTGAAAAGGTGGTTGAATAAAAAACTCTAGTAACATTTAAGCAGCATTTAGATACTCAGTAGCCTACAGGGCTATTGGACAAAAGTTTGCAAATGGATTTAGTGTAGTTAGACCTCTATTGATGATTCAGATACTGTGGACCAAATTGCCTCCTCTGTGCTAATCATCTGAATCTAATTCCTCACCAAGGACCATGCTCCAATTAGACACTTAAGAGTTGACCAGCAAACTTATTGGCAAATCATACTCTTTGATGCTGAAGCCCTGCCCTGTCAGATGCTGCTAGCTAATCAGAAGCCAACAGCTCTGAGTCCTAGAGATTGTCATTGGAGGCCCGAGCTTTGGGAGTTTGAACAGCAAGCAGGTAATTGACTTTTTTTGAGATCTTGTGATGGGGAGAGGGCATGGTTTAGCTCCAACACAGCAGGTAGGTTAGACTAGTTTGACCAGTCAGGAAATCAGCTTTTTTCCTTCAGATAATCAGGTCAGTGGAAAAGTAGCGGCCCTTAAGTGGTTGCTAATTGGTCATTTAAGGCTTTAATGGATGTCAAGTTGAGAAGGTGGACCTGGGACCCTGCATTTCATTGCTGAAGTGGTGAGAATAGGATGAGTATTTTTTCACAGCCAACTTGGCCACTTAATTGTCCTTCTCACTACCCTCCTTGATATCTCCAAAAAAAGGGAAATCACACTCACTGTCATCAGGATTTTTCACCCCATCTTTGCAAATTTAAATGTCTAGGTGAATACAATGGCTAGATCTAAATGACCTGGAATGTTCTGAAGGATGAAATAATTAGTTCATCTTCTCTCCCTTTATTCATTAGTTTACCCAAGTGAGCACTGCTGTACAGAAAAAAAAGTACAATTGGTTCTAAGAGATAGCAAGAACTGCAGATGCTGGAGTCAGAGATAACACAGTGCGGAGCTGGAGGAACACAGCAAGCAGGCAGCATCAGAGCAGGAGGAAAATTGATGGTTTGGGTCAGGATTTTTCTTCAGAAATGGTGGGGTGGGGTGGGGTGGTGGGAAGGGACCTTGGAAATAAATAGAGAGAGGAGGGTGGGGCTGGGGAAGGTAGGTGGGACGGTGATAGGCGAGTGCAGGTAGGGAATGGTGGGGATTGGTCAATTAGGTGGGAAAGAAGATGGACAGGTTGTGTCAGGTCAAGGAGGCGGGGATGAGAGGGAGGGTTGGACATGTGATGAGATTTTAAATCTAGTGAATTCCATGTTTAGGCCATTGGGCTGTAGGCTCCCGAGGGGGATTATGAGGTGCTGCTCCTCCAGTTTGCAGATCATGCCATTGCGACACTGGAGGATGCCCAGGATTGACATGTCACCCAGGGAATGGGAGGTGGAATTAAAATAGTTGGTGACTGGAAGGTATTGTCGCTTGTTGTTTACAGAGCGCAGATGCTCCTCAAGGTGGTCTCTGAGTCTCCGCTTGGTCTCACTGATGTCGACGAGGCCACATTAGGAGCAGCGGATGCACAACCTGTCCATCTTCTCTCCCAACTATCCACATCATCCTTCCCACTGACCAATCCCCTGCACTCACTTATCACCATCCCACCTACCTTTGCCAGGCCCACCCCTCCTCTATTTATTTCAGAGCTCCCTTCCCCCTCCCCCATTTCTGAGGAAGGGTCCTGACTCGAAACATCAACTTTCCTGCTCCTCTGATGCTGCCTGATCTGCTGTGTTCCTCCAGCTCCACACTGTTATCTAAAAATGTTTCTAAAATCTTTTGTTTTACCATTTTACTGTTTTTGATTCATATGTTTTGATTTGCTGCTGTTAAGCAAGCATGAGATAAGAAGTAAGATGGAAATGTGTTGTGGCCAAGACCTTTAATACAATATAATGAGAAGACCTCTTGTCCTATTGCAGTCAATAGGTTGGCAGTTAACTAGCCATTAATCATTTTACAAATGTGCTGAAAGTCAAAATTATCCTGATTAAGTCTTCAGAGCTGTGTTACATGTCTCTGGCGTCTTTACGCTGCTGCTTCACCTGCCCTATATTTTTCTTTTCCTTTCTCTATTTGTTTTTTTTCAGCTTTCTTTTGGAGCTGCTAAGGGTGGTGGATAACATAATGTGGTGCAGCAGGAAAAAAGGTGCCAAGGAGGTGTGGTGCAATTTCTGGTGAATGTTTTGAGAAAATATTGCTTCTCCAAGATTTGCCAACCCATCAGCTACTCTGTCTTATCTTTTCCCCTCTTGTAACTTTTGACAATCACTCCTAACTACTTTTTAATTCTTTTTACCATCCCTAAACATACCTATCTCTAACATTTTCTCATCTCCCTGAAAAGACCCACTCAACCACACATTACAGTCAAAGTGTCAAAATATTGTTTGCTGGACCCAGCAGTTATATCAACCACAACATTATTAATTCATTGTTCCAAGTGAGTGGTAAATTAATCAATTTGTTGGTGTGAATAAGTGTTAATTTTTAAGGTGTTAATTTTTAAACTCATGAGCATCCACTGCTCATTCTTTAAATTGACCACAAGTTAAAGTGAACTGCAAAACAACCTTTCTAAAACATTGTATTAATTGAGGACAGTAAGGAAAGGGAATGTGAGAGTTCAAGAGACAATACCAAATTTAAAAAAACAACTTTCAGCTACAAATAGGGCAAATACTGAAGATGACATTTGCAGGGCTATGAGGAAAGGACAGTGGATTGGGAACAGTTAAGTTGCTCTTGCAGAGAACTGGCACAAACGTGACATAATAGAATGAATAGTCCTTTTCTATTCAGTTGATTAGCACAGTTGACTGGGTGGCTTGTTTATGATGCTCAGTGACACCATCAGCCCAGGTTCAATTCCTATTGATTTTGATTTTATTGTCATGTGCACCGAAATATAGTGAAAAGCTTTGTTTACGAGCGATACAGGCAGATCACAGCAAGCAAAGGATGTATAGATTCAAAAGGCTTAGAGGCATACAGGTTACATTATTTGAGGCTGGAGTCCATTCAACAGTCTGATAACAGCTGGAAAGAAGCTGTTCCTGAACCTGCTTGTGTGTGTGTTCAGGCTTCTGTATCTTCTGCCTGACAGAAGAGGTTGTAGGAACTCATTCCCCGGGTGCGACGTGTCTTTGATGTTGGCTGCCTTTCCATGGCAGCAGGCCGTGTATATTGAGTCCGTAGATGGAAGGTTGGCTTCCATGGTGGCCTGGGCTGTGCACATCACCTTGTGTAGTTTCTTATGGTCCTGGACAAAGCAGTTGCCGTACCAGGCCATTATGCACCCGAACAGAATGCTTTCAATGGTGCATCTGTAGAAGCTGGTGTGGGACCTCGTGATCATGCCAAATTTCCTGAACCACCCGAGGGAGAAGGGGCATTGTTGGCTGAGGTCAACATAAAGGCGCTGCCTTTTCTACCTCACCTGAGATGCAGTGACCCTTAGGTTAAACTTTCTACCAATTGGCTTTTTCCAGTGACAGGACAGTCTGTGGTGACTTTTGCTTCCTGTGTAGTAACCAATCTTTGATTCTTTGAATTATTATGGAAGTTATTCCTCCTGCTTTAAAGTTTTTTAGTGTCGTAATGTTTATCTGCTATGAACATTTATACCAAGCAAAATAGATTCATCCAACAACAATTAGTATGGCTGGCATGTTAGATACAGTATTGTTTTCTGTCAATATAATTTATTTAAAAGTTCTGTATGGAAGATATGGAATCTGGATCATCCATATTGCATGATTTTCTTTTCATTTCCTTGAGAGTACAGACTGGATAACCACCAGGGATCAAGGTGCTTGGTGAGATTTACAGTTTGCATGTGAAGGAAATCAAACCAGATAACATATTGTTCAAACGAGTGAGATAATTCTTTATTGTTATTAACTTGAATTAATAATAGACCTAGATGGCTCCTCAATGCTTCCAATGGCCTTAACACATATTTACACTCACTCAAACGTTCACTGGATTCCATCTTGAAAACCTCTAAACTTAATTTACATTGCCTCATGTCCATTTCAGTCTCAGACAGAATCACTGAGGTTGAGCAAAATTTTCAACATGGCAATTTGATGTAACTACTTTAAATGTTAAAAAATGCAATTTTCCCATTTATAGTAATAAAATCAGATCTTACAAGTTTAATTCCACATAGCAAGCCACGGTCCTGCCTTGGCTAACAATGTCATTGGAACTGTGGAGTTACGCAAAATTAATCCACATTTTAGAGTCCACTTGAGTGTGATAAATGCCACTAATAAACTTAAAAATGTTGTCTATAAAAAAGTTTTGTGTTGTAGATTCAGATTCCAGTCAGCGAATGTGGTCAGGGATGAGGAATGGAAACACCACACTTTCTTGAAGACTTATAGCAATCACAAAACGTATACTTTTGACCCAGAATAGATTTTGCAGTGATCAGATTTCATTAATTTCATGTTATTTGTATTACGAAACTCATTTTATTCTCATGATTTTGTACATTAAATTATTAGGTCTAAAACTAATATAACTAATATTACAACTATTGTGCCCATTTTAATTTAGTTACTATAAAAATAATATGGTTAAGATATAATAATTTCCAGAAACACCACAAGCTAAGTCCCATTAACTTGCTTTATTGCTGATTTCAAATATTAGATAGTTTCAGAGCATAATAGCTGGAATGGCACATAACCTATAACCCAGAAACAGGCTATTCGGTCCAACTAATCCATGCTTCACACTAGCCTCATTCCATTCTACTCGTCAATTCCAATTCCTTTCTTCCTTGTGCATTTCAGCTGAAACTAGGCAAACAGAAGAGGTGGAAGAAACCTAGAAGGATGCAAGTATGTTTTGATGAAGAACGTTGGTGGAGGATTATGTGAGGCCTAAATGCCCCAATTGATCTGTTGAACTTTTAGCTTGAATAGCTCACAAGACCTGGGTTATCTACTCTGATCCAGTGCAATTCTCTGACACAATAGCTGCAGTTTAGTCTTGGCCAGACAGAAGTACATTTCTATTGTGCATTCATCCTGCCTGGTTGGAGTTGGAACAGCGATAGCCAAGAGCAAGCAGTGTGCAGAGATAGAATGTGGTCACTTCTCGCAATCATTAACAAATAAACAATTTTGAAGGGGAGACAGGAGATTGTAGACATTTGAATTAAAGTTAAGTAGATGCCTAGAAGGACTGGTTAGAGGAAATCTCTGAATATTATGTGAACTGAGTTTGATACTGCGCTGAGTTTACATGCCATGTGGTATCCAACTAAAAGTCCATGAAACAATCCATTTTAAGGAAACTCATTTCACTTCATTCTAGAGTCAGGTGTACAATGCATCCTAAGTACCAGCTGAAAATTGAATATGATCACCTCCTCATAACAGCAACCAGCATGAAGATACATTTTTAAAATGTTTGTTCCAAAACTGGAAGAAAATCCCAGTTGCACTATTTTCACGTCATTAATAGTAAAAAAAAATCTGGCATGACTTTTTTTATTAACATTGCCATTTTGACTTCTTGATTATAAATTAACAGTGATCAGCTTGAGGGTCTGAACGGCCTGCTTCTCTTCCTTTGCCAGCAAGTCCTTCTCCATGGTTACATTGGACCCTGTCTATCTGAAATATGAGCTGATACTGGGTGACTTCGTACAGTTTGAAAGCATACATCAGTTTCAATCTGTCCCTTTCAATGTAAAGAAAGCTTAAGTCTTCCCGATCACTAATTTTTTAACTTTGCATTTCTAAATTCACAAGTCCCATTTTGTAAATCCAATTCAAATATTTATACTACAAATAATCTGTTAACTGGACACTGACAAGCTTTTATAAACTCCACCACATTGAACAAGAAAACATCATAAATGTGCACTGTTTCAGCTCCATATATCTTTACATCTCAGTAGGGACAGATTAAATGGCTTCTGCACTTTGCTGTCTCAGTTGAAAGGGGAAGCAGTTAAATGTCAGACTATAATACAACTTGACTTGTCCAAGGCAACTTCCATTATCTCTACCTCCTCCTTCCCTGGAGAGAAGTGGTTTAATTTCCTGTCCTGGGCCAGAGTCCACCATCACATGTTTGTGTTTCTCACCGAGCAACACAAAGTGATGAAATACGACATCTGGCTGGGGAGTGATTTTGAAGAGGTAAATTAATTGTGGGTCCCTTGAGTCCAAGCAGAGAGTAATGAAGGCCAAACAGGCCAGGATTAGCTCTCCATCTTTCTGATTTAGGTCATTGTGTTAACCCTGTGTAGTTATGTTATCAAAATGAAATTCTGTAATCCAATAGCAAAAATACAATTGTTGAGTTCCTTACACAAGTATTCTTACCAATGACAATGTGAACAGTTTAATATTTGTGTTCAGTTACAAAGATTGGGTTAACACTTTGAAAGTCTAGCGTTGTAAATGTTTTTGATCTTAAAGCAGCTTGAAATTTCAAGTTTGCAGCTGAGCTTTGGAGCAATGAAGATGACAGAGTAGGTCTACTTTTATTTTTGTTGTGAGCTGGGATATTGCTTCACAATTGAGCTGTGTCTTAAATAAAAAGTGAGGAAACAGCAAAACATTGTACCGGAGACAGATAATTTTCAAAATTAAGTCCATAGTCACTCTAGTAAATATGCTTATATAGTTAAGATCACAATAATTGTGGTGTGTGGGATAATTAATTAAGGGACTGCTGTATGAAAGGATAATTATTTACATTCCAATAAGCCTAAATGTAGCAAGAACTGTTGTAGGACTCTGTAGCATTGCCCCACCACAGGAAATAAACTAACACCTGAGCTGATTTTAAGGAGAAATCTGGACAAATACTGAAAAGATTTGGAACTTATTGCAGGCACAGCATTATCAAGGAAACTACTTTGGCAAAGTTGAAAACAATAGTTTTCAGAGTGAGAAGAAACAGTATGATTTTCACCTTATCTCTCACAGTCCTAAGTTTACATTTTTTTTTATTCATTCACGGGATGAGGGGTGTTGCTGGCTAGGCAGCATTTATTTCCTATCCCTAATTGCCCAGAGGGCAGTTAAGAGTCAACCACATTGCTGTGGGTCTGGAGTTACATGTAGGCCAGTCCAGGTAAGGATGGCAGTTTTCCTTCCCTAAAGGACATTAGTGAACCAGATGGGTTTTTCCCTGACAATCGACAATGGATTCATAGTCATCATTGGATTCTTAATTCCAGATATTTATTGAATTCAAGTTCCACCATCTGCCATGGCGGGATTCGAGCCCGGGTCCCCAGAGCATTATCTGGTTAAGTATAGAGAAGTGGATACTTGCATGGTAATGTCTATTCCTTTAAATGGTGGTAATTTCTTGCAAAATACAGGTAAAATTAAAGGTTTTAAAATGAACACTTTCACTTGAAATTTGAGATAGTCCTGTTATTCATGTGAAAAAGAAAACAGACACATTTATGCTAAACTGTCATTAGATGACCTGGTAAATGGATAAATAATAGGAGAGTAATGGGCTTATGCAAAATGCAGAATCTCAACAAGAGCAAAACTTTGAATAAATTTTAAGGCATAGAGTTAACAACCTCATGAAATAGATCCAGATTGAAGAAGATGTTTTAGCTAACCTTATTTCAACTTTCTAGAATATCAATGGCTAAGATTATCCATTACGGTTTCCAGACTTTTGTGTGTTTATTCATGCGGTGTGGGTATAACAGGCTAGACCAACATTTATAGCCTATTGCTAACTGTCCTTGAGAAGGCAGTGAGCTGCCTTGTTGTACTGCCGTAGTCCTTGGGGTGTCATGACATCGATAGAATTGTTAAGAAGGGAGTTCCAGGATTTTGACACTGAAGGAATAACAATAAATTTCCAAGTGAGGATGCTGAGTGTCTTAGAGGAGAACTTGTAGGCGTTTGTATCCCATAAGTCTGCTGTCCTTCTCCTTTCACAGATGTATTCTACAGTTGTGGATTTGAAAGCTGCTGTGAGATGAATGTGGGTACGTTGCATTAATGCATCTGGTAGGTGGTGCACATTGCTGCCTCTGTGCATCAGGAATGAAAGAATTGAACTTTATAGCTATTGGATAGTGTGTAAATCAAGCAGGCTTCTTTGACCCAATAGCATTAAGCATTCTGAGCATTATGGGAGCTTCACCCATCCAGGCAAATAGAGTATTCCACCACATTCCTGACTTGTTCCTTGTAAATAGTGGACAGGAACTGGGGAGATAGGAGATGAGTTACTTGTCTGAGAATTCCTAGAGTCTAATTTGCTTTTGTAGCCACAATATTTACCTGGCTGATAAAATTCAGTTTCTGGCCAATGGTAAACTTTAGATTGCTGACAGTAGGGGTTTTAGAGATGGTAATGTCATTGAATGTTAAGGAGAGGTGGTTAGATTCTCTTTTATTGGATATGGTCTTTGCCTAGCACTTGTGTGGTGCAACTGTTGCTTGCCACTTAGCAGCTCAAGCCTAGATGTTGTTCAGGTGTTGCTGCCTATGGTCAGCGGTGAATGGTGCTGAACATTGTGCAATCATCAGCAAAGCTCCTCACTTTTGACCCCTCAGCAGAAGACATTTAGCTCTAGCATATGACCATGAGGAATCCTACAGCTACGTCCTGAGACTGAGATGATTGACCTCCAATAACCACGTCCATCATCCTCTTCCAGTTTTTAGTTGCCTGCAGTCTTCTGAGATACAACTAGGTCCCTGCCTCAAACACCTTTAGCTAAATCCCTGTTCCAAGTGTGAGGCATTCTCTCGGGTGACAAGACCCTCCTAGAAATGTGCCACAAGTCGGTGGCTTCAACGTTTAGATTCCCCTTTCATGCCTCCATGTTATGTCTTTAATTTCTCTTCAATACAATTGGAGTTGAGTTGTACCTATAACTACTTAAGTTACAAAGCTCGTGGAACTACTTGTCTGCATGTGTATATTTTTGAATAGCAGGTGGTGTCAATTTTTTTTTTTGAAGCTGTTCAACTTTTTACTATTTTTCCGTTTTGGCATACATGACATGATGAGGGATAACACCACAAATATCTTGAGCTGCATTTCAGCTTCTGTCCTGATATTTTCTATCCTTTGAAGATTGGATGGGTGCAGAGTTTCAATACTTTGTACAGGGATATGAACCAGAAGGAGAAAACCAGGGAGGGAAACAAAGGAAACTACTTGGACAGCATTACCTGAAACTTATTGCCCATGTCAGGGCTGGAGTCAAAAGAATGAAAGTGCCAATATTAACAGGTGAACTGAGGGAGAAGAAAACATCAACTTGGGGAAAAAGAGTGCCAGTAAGAATTAGAGATGAAGATTCGCTTTGCAGCATTCAATTGCTGAAGACATTACTGAGAAGAAATTGATTTCCAGTGATAGCTGTTTGTCTTAAAGAGAAAGAAGTGAGAAATGAATTGCCTGAGAGGCAGAGGTGAAGAATTATTTGCCAGTGATATTTATTAGGATGCAACTAGTTTTAGGTAGTTTCTCACATGCTGGCAACAGAGGATGAGGAACAGCCTCTGGAATATTGGAAGAATGGGTAACGTGGAATATCATGGTAGGAAAGGAAAAGAGACCGGAGAGGCCAGATCTAAACTTTCCGAAAGGAATGCAGGACTCCTGGTGACTCCTGCTACTCTGTGCCCCACAAAAGAAATCATAGCTTGTATAAAAGTAAAATACTGCGGAATCTGGAAATCTGAAATTAAAACAGAAAATGCTGGAATAGCACCTATGGAGAAAAACATAATTAACTGATAGGATTTTCATTTCAGCGTCCCAATTCCACCATTGAGAAGAAATGCAGGTCAGGGACAATCACATGTTGGCACCAGAACCTAGGGGACAAATTTTGATGACAAAGCCAATTAACCGGATCCTGAAGGAACCCCGTTCATCAAACAACAGAGAATAGACTCCCATGATTGTGGGACCAGTAGGAGGTCCTCCAAAACTAAGAGATTGGTGGCTTCACTATGGAAGATAGAAGTTATAGGAAGAAGCAGAGGATGTCTCAAGATAGAGCTGCCCCCTAAAGAGAATATAATATAATATCTATTTTAAAACAAGAGGTTACTGTGACAGGGCTATCATCATGGGGAGCAACTCGTTCATAGGGAGGATTCTGGCAGCAGCTGAGGCCCTATGGTTACGGTGAGATCAAGAGAATGGGTCTCTAACCTCGATGGAGGGCTTTTCTGTTTAGTGGCTGCCTCTATCCATCTATCCCTTGGCAGGCCTGCATGCTAACAGGGAAATTCTGGTTGGCATAAGCAGAGTGACCTCAGTGGACCCTTTAATTGGCCCAATTAGCTACCTATTACTGTTGTTTACTGTTTGTGGGAAATTTTGCACCCACATGCCTCTGGATTCAACCCTCACAGACATATGAACCAAATTTTCAATGTTTCAGATCAACAAGCTTTTCAGTTTAATTAGCAAATACAGAGCCATAGAAATGTTATTTTTACAAAATGCCTTGAAAGATTTAAGAAACTGCAATCCTAATTACCTATCAAAGTATTAGTAGAAAGTAGCATAATGGACCTTTTCCAATTTTTTGGATTACCAGCTGATCCTCACTTTAAAATGTTGGAAGTTTCAATAGGGCTGACTCATCTGCTACATATTGCCCTGTGATTTCCCATTTTTCAATTGCCTCTACATTGCCAGCAGGAAGCAATCCAAATGGTGCTAATAATATACATTTGCTTCCGGACTCATCTGTGTGTGGTGACCATGGAACTCATTAATTGATGTCAGCATGATAGTCTTATGATGTGGAATGTTACTGTATCTCCAACAGGGTCTTTACATTGACTATCTCTGAACAAAGAGACCTGACCAAAATGCTATTATGATTCCCTCCCAGAAACTAGTTTTAATATATTATTCTTAATTAAAATTATTATTGAGCATAAATAGCAATAAAAATGGAACAAGTTACTTCCCATAAGTATAGCAATTATTTTACATGGCCATTAAATATGGAAGTACAAGCCTCATTCATGACAAAATAACTTAAGTACAATTAGACTATATTTGGAATAAGATACAACTAATTACAGACTATTTCAAACTACTTGTGATCAGCCACTAAGTGTTTATAAAAATGCACAAACGACAAATCACAAATATGAATTACAATTGAAAATATTATCTCTGAACTGCAATTAAAGCAAGGCAACTTCAATCAAAGACTATAAATCACTGACATCATGAAAGATACTCTTGCTTTTTTTTTAGTGTTTGTTGTAAAGTTGAAAATCCACATCCCTGACATTTCACTTTCCATCTTATTCCTCGTGGCTTCCTCATAAGTAACTTTAATTACTAAATATTTATCTTATGTTTTGGCTACTTAGCTGTCCAGCCTGGAAGCATAACTCTTTTAATTTCACAGTTAAATTAAAACCTTGTTTAAGTTTTTTTCCCTTACTTAGTAATGACTAAGTCTCCACTCTCTGACCAGAATCTTTTGATCGTTGTAATTATTCTTCCACAAAATGTGGGTCTCAAGTTCCATAGCACTGGCTGCCCAAACAGAGTTGAGAACCTGCCGGTGGCATTCAATTAAAATGTACCATTTGATTAAGAACTGTAGCAGACCTGGGAGCATGGAGAACCCAATGTTGAGCCCTGGACAAATTATAAACATTTAAAAGTTATTGTGGGCACAGCTGCCATACCATCATTAGAGAGTGATACCCTGCACAGAATGGTCTGTGGATGTATACATTCAAAGCAACTCCTGAAAGCGAGTGCATTTAACCAGATGTTGATGAATCTGTCACCTTTTTGCCAGGGGGTTATCTTCACTTACCAACTGTCCTCCCTGTCCTTTGTGGGTAACATCCCAGCAACCTTGTTCCAATTGGCATCTTCATGGATCTAATTAGCCAGCTGCTGCTGCTTAAGGGTGTTACAAAACTTTCCTGATGCTGTTTTAACTTGACACATTAACTCTGTTCTTCTGTCCACAGATGCTGCCAGATCTGATGATTTCACCACCAGTTTCTATTTTCATCTCTTTGTCAGATTTCAACGTCCAAACATACGAGCAATTCAACGGGACACCCTTGAACGTCTTCTATGTCTCTGGACTCATAGAAGAAACAGTGATTCAAAGACTAGAAAGGACGGCCCTGCTGCAAATCCAACGAAAACTGTGGATACACAATGTAGACGACACCTTTGTTATCCTTAAGTGGACCAAATTAAAGGAGACACACAAACTTATAGACAGCACCCTCACCGGAATAAAATTCACCAGAGAGGAGGAGAAGACCAAACAGCTCCCATTCCTCGATGTCATGGTAGAGCGCAAGACAAATGGGGAACTTCAAATGAAAGTACACTGAAAAGCCACACACACAGACCAGTATTGAACTTCAACAGTAGCCATCCCAGCACACACAAACGAAGCTGCCTGCGAACACTATTTAAAAGGTCTTCAACACACTGCAGCAACACGGAACTACGCCAAGAGGAAGAAGAATACCTCTTGCAGGTTTTCAAGGATAATGGATATCCAAAGAACTGGGTCAAAAGATGCCTACATGAAGAGCATCAGAAAGAGACTACATGCCCCGACACACTCATCACACTACCCTACATCAGGAACACATCGGAACTCACCACAAGACTCCTACGACCGCTGGGCATCAGAGTGGCACAGAACCCCACATCAACCCTACGACAACTGCTCACCCATACTAAGGACCCACTCCCCGCCATGGACAGGACCAATGTCATCTACAAGAACCCCTTCTTTTTTGGTCTTATACGATAAAGTTCGATCATATGGGATCTAGTGGAGCCAACCAACTGGATACAAAATTGGCTTGAAGCTGAGAGACAAAGGGTGGTGGTAGAGGATTGCTTTATGGACTGGAGACATGTAACCAGCCGTGTGACACAAGGGTTGGTGCTGGATCCACTGCTTTTCATCATTTATATAAACGATATGGTTGTGAATATGGGAGGATGGTTAGTAAGTTTGCAGATGACACCAAAATAGATGATGCAGTGGACAGCGAAGAAGATCATTTCAGAGAATAATGACACATTGATCACATGGGCCAATGGGCCAAAGAGTGGTGTTTAAATGTGAGGTGTTGCATTTTGGGAAGGCAAACCAGGGCAGGGCTTGTACAGTAAATGGTAGGGCCCTGGGGAGTGTTGCCAATAAAAGAGACCTAGGGGTACAGATGCATAGTTCCTTGGAAATAGAGTTGTAGGTCGACAGGGTGGTGAAGAAGGCATTTGCCTTCATTGGTCAGAACACTGAGTATAGGAATTGGGATGTGATGCTGCGGCTGTACAGACCATTTTTAGAATACTGTGTACAATTCTGGTCGTTCATCTATAGGAAGAATGTTAAACTTGTG
The DNA here is from genome assembly GCA_024137785.1 of Ginglymostoma cirratum. Taxonomy (NCBI): domain Eukaryota; kingdom Metazoa; phylum Chordata; class Chondrichthyes; order Orectolobiformes; family Ginglymostomatidae; genus Ginglymostoma; species Ginglymostoma cirratum. The sequence goes on from JAHRHZ010000032.1 coordinate 3,057,280, forward strand.
AAGGTGCAGACAGGGTTCAGAACGATGTTTCAGGGACTGGAAGGTTTGAATTATAGGGAGAGGCTGAATAGGCTGGGGTTTTTTTTTAGCCTGGAGCATCAGAGGCTGAGGGGTGACCTTATAGAAGTTTATAAAATCATGAGGGGCATGGATAAGGTGAATAGCCATGGTTTTTTACCCAGGGTAGGAGATTGCAAAACTAGAGGGCATAGGTTTAAGGTGAGAGGGGAAAGATTTAAAAGGGACCTAAGGGGTAACATTTTCATGCAGAGGGTGGTGCGTGTATGGAGAGTGCTGCCACACAAAGTGGTAGAGGTGGGTACAATTACAATATCTAAAATGCATCTGGATGGGTATATGAATACAAAGGATTTAGAGGGATATGGGACTAAGTCAGATTGGGACATCTGGTCGGCATGGACAGGTTGGACCGAAGAGTGTATTTCTGTGCTTTATGTTCTATGACTCTATGTGTTCCTTAACGTTATCAGCCACAGTTGACTGGTCTTTTTTGTTTTGATATTTTGCACCTTGACTGAATATATGGTTGGTGTAAGCCATTTAACAGTGTTTTAAAAACTGTTTATTGCCTGTGTGCAGTCATGCTTTTTATTTTTTATTTTTCCAATACAGCTCAACCAACTTGTACCTCATACTTTCAACATTTCCTCATTCAAAGTTAACACCCTTGCTTTGGATTGAGTTCCCTCAGTTTGAAATATAAGTTCACAGAACAAAGCAAAACTGAAAAGAAGTCTATCTCTCTAAGCTATGCATGTTTTTCCAAAGCTTAAAAAAAACCTGAAGTTTAGAAATTTCTAACAGACCTTAGTGCACAATGGTTTGCATTGCTAAGTCATAAAACATCCTGAGGTTAACAAAAACTCCAAAAGAATTCACTATTGTTACAGAAATACTTACAAGTTCATTATTAACTTCAGCCACAAAGTAAACCCATATTTCATTAATCCAAAATACAGTACCCAAACTTAAAGTTTGGGTAAATCTAACAGTTTATATCATAGTTCAGGCCGATCCTTTCACGCAATTAAAGTGTTCATGTTACATTAGGGGACTGGAATTCTATTAGTAAGTTGCCATATGATATCCCATTCTCCAAAGAGTCACGTTTGAACATCATAGAACATGTCCTTGCTTACTTACGGTTCATCATGTGAATATAGAAGCTCTGAAGCATTATCTTCGAGTGTTAGCTATGAAATGTATTTGGGAAATTTTACATCCAGGTGACACTTATAACTTAACACCTGATTACATTAGCTGGCTGACATGACAAGAAGACAGTTATTGCAGACAATATAATGATGACAATTGCTTGTAATGCTCATTCTTGGACAATGAAATGTCTGCCTATGAAATACAACTCGATGCCAGACAGTGGCATTACTGAATCAGTGAATGTATGATGATTCCAGACGCCCTGAGAAGGGGCTAAAATTCAAACAATTCTACTCTTCCTCCAAAGAGAAAAAATACAGTAACTTTGTGTAGTCTACATGATTTGGCAGCCATTTTCTAACACTATTACACTAGATTAAAGACGGCAAGGTTTCAATTTCACATTTGAATGAGTGCCTTGCAAGTTCTGTCTGAGACACAGCAAGATCCCCCATCCTCTTTTGTTGCTATCCCTGTGGTCTGGGACCTTCTGCCCTCCCACCCACTTCCGTAAAACCCCATTTATGTTCATTGCCTATACATAATCCTTGATGACACCAATTTACCCCAGGAGCCCATGGCTTTTCAAATTCCCATGTCCTTGTTGTCCATAATTCTTTTCATGTTGAGGCCAGTGTGATAGCGATTTGTAAAAACCATCCCTTGGAGCTGCCCTTCCCCTTCTGTACTCTCTGAGATCTCACTCTTCTATTGTCAAATTGCCACCTTTCACTGTGATTATTCCTTCAGTGCCTCAACCCCCTGGGATTGATGACAGCTCTGACTGGACAAGGCCAATTCCTGATATCTCCACAGCTCCCCAACTGACCTACCTGTGATCCCTGGAACTGTTGTACTTGACCTGCAGGACTAACTGTGATCCAATCCCTGCACTGCAAGGACAGGGATCCCTGGATTCTGGTAGGACCATGCACCTAACTGACCCCATAGTAGTCCCAGGGTTACCAGGGGTCAGTCCATGGCAGCTTGGTGAAAGTAGAAAGCTCAAGTTTGGAGCTGTGGTTCACTGGAATAGGTTACTGAGGTAATGATTACAGTGAAATGGGGCAACTCAACATAGGAAGGAGGAGTCACATAGAGCTTAGATCAACATCAGTGATTGGAATCAGGCAAGCCCCTTGAATGTCTGTGGCAGTGTTCCCTATTGACCGTGGTCCCCTTGACCTATTTTAGGATTTGTCCCCTTTGACTTTCAGACATGGAAGTCTGCTTGAAGTATAGACCAGTGTGCTGGCCATGTGACCTCTGAGTTTCAAAGTGAAGTTTGGAAGGATGGAAAGGATGTGAGTTGGTTGGAGAACAATCATAATGATGAGTTGTGGCTGGTGCTTTGCTGCTGCTGATTTCTTGTGGATGAAGGATGGAGGAGTTTGGAATCCATGCAGCATGCTGGGAACTTATGATGAATGACAGAGTTGGATGAGGTCCAGCAGAAGCAGATGATGATCTACTGCCATCAGGTACCCACTCTGAATTTCACATCAGGAATTTGTGCTACGATAACAGGGTGTGGAGCTGGATGAACACAACAGGACAAGCAGCATCAGAGGAGAAGGAAAGCTGATGTTTCGGGGTCTGGACCCTTCTTTATTTTTCTGAAGAAGGGTCCAGACCTGAAACGTCAGCTTTCCTGCTCCTCTGATGCTGTTTGGCCTGCTGTGTTCATCCAGCTCTACACCTTGTTATCTCAGATTCTCCAGCATCGGCTGTTCCTACTATCTCTAGGAATTTGTGCTAAATGTTTGCTCGGGGAAGGAGAGGAGAATTGAAGCTGTTTAGAAATGAGGTGGTTTGCACTAAAAATGAGATGAAAACTCATACAAATAAGGTAGTCATTGCTCATTAGTGAGCGTCTGAACACATCGTTTACACCTTAACTGCAAACGCAAAAATGTTTTTCTTGATATTAAGATTCTGATTTTTTTTTTCAATTTAATTTTTTTTTTGCATTGCCCTATCTCATGGAAGGAAACAAATAATTCCGTTCTTCGTTTCTTGGACCAGTAAAGTACATATTTGCATGTAACCCGCATGTCCAAAAAACCCATTCTGTTCATATGGTCAGGATTGTACAAGATCGCCAGATTTCCACAATATGAAGACACCAGGGCTGAAAGACACATAAATCTTTAATATATTAGGGAAAATATAGTACCTCATTGTAAAAATCCTTGGCACTTGACATGGTCACATTACATGTGTAATAAAGCTCCTTCCACCTCATAATATTGCCAACTTTCTATGGTGGTCTAATATTCATTTTTTTGAAACCTGCTGGGAGTGATGTAAAACTTGTCCAAGATCTTTAGCATTCCAAGTGGATCTTCTAAAATTGGAACAGATGTGTTGCAAACTTTTAATGCTAAACATTTATCTTGTATTTACATCCCACAAATTCTTTGGTAGAATTGAACACACATCTGCAGTAATTAACTAGAAATATCTAAGGTTTGTAAAAACAATATTTTTCAGGAAATGATCCAAATTTTGCTTGGGACTTTCCCACTGCTGCATTATTTTATCCATCTTTAAATCATCCTGTTTCAGTCCAAAGCAGTGTTTTAAATAATTACATATACAGTTTGCAGTATGCATGGCTAGCAACGTTGACCTTCTCAATTTCATTTTTTCTGCATGAAGCCATATGAAAGAACTTTTCTGAATGTGCAATTGAAGGTGAGAGGTTTTAAAAAATGCCCTGGCAGTCCCTGGTTATGAGCATTTAAAAAGGCAAAGGGTATAAATGTTTCTGGTGTAGTTTTCCAAAATGGTATTTATAGTTCATTCCAGCCTACAAAAATTATGAAAAATTTGACAGGGACGTGAAATGTTAAGAATAGATATGATTGGGGCAGGTGGTGATTATAATTTTTGCATCCTCCTTATGCTAACAAATAGCCAAGAAGACCTTTTGTTTTTCATTCATTCATATGGGATGAAGGTATCACTGGCCAGGCCAGCATTTATTGCCCATCCCTAATTGCCAATATTGCTATGGGTCTGGAGTCAAATGTAGGCCAGATCAGGTGATGATGGCAGACTTCCTTCCTTAAAGGATGTTAGTGAACCAGATGGGCTTTTCCAACAATCAACAGTGAATTCACAGTCATCATTAAACTCTTAATTCCAGAGCTTTAGTGGATTCTAATTCCACCATCTGCTGTGTTGGGATTTGAACCCGAGACCCCAAAACATTGCGTAGGTCTCTGGATTAACAGTCCAGCGATTATACCACAAAGCCATTGCCTTTCCCTTTAGCCAATCTGTGTGTGAAATAAATACATTGTTATTAAAGAATATAGAATTAATGATTTCTCCATATTGTATAACAATTGGGAAAACTTACAATTACAAATAACATTCTAATATGGTTAGCTGGAGAGGAATGTATTTTAGAGAATGGTAAAATGAAAAGTGAATATTAGAATACAATGTAATTTGTCATTAAAGGTGCAACATCTTAAAAGATGGACAGAATTCCAATAAATTAAACTGTTTACACTTGAGATGCCATGAGACCAACTTGAATTGTTTTACTGTGGAGATAATCGACACTACATTGAGAATTGGAATAGAATTACCCTTCCAGCTGATTAACTTGCCAAGCTAACTAGTTTGGGAATACAACTTTTCTGATCTGTCTGAGGTGTACTCTGATTGCTTCCTGCCTTTTTGTGATCCAAAGTATGTATATCTTGGCAGCAATTGTCATCCCATTAGACACTATGCCTTGTATATAAAAGAGACGTAAATACTTTTTTATGCTCTTGAAGTGGAAGCATGGAGGTCAGAACAAACACTTAGGTTCTGCATTTGACCTTTAACAGATGGCATTGCATGTAAAGAGTGCCACGATATAACAGCACACTGAGAGATATTTTCCAAGCATTAGTTTTTCAGATGATCATTGAGCAGCATTTCCTTAAGCTCCTAAGAGAAGAATCTAAGTATAGTTTAATCATGTTAAGATAAATAATCTGATAATTGTTAATTTTGGCACAATACATTAGTTAATATGACATACAATATAATAGTAATTTTTCCAAATCAAAATTGCATGACAATCATCAGTTTTAAATCATGTTCAAGGTAAAATATTAAATTATGTTCAGTATATGTTTAGACATATCTGATCAGAAATGGTGTGTCTCCCCATACTCTGACTTTTAGAGAGTCCATCTGTACCTGTCAGCCAGCATTTTCAATGTATCTGCGTACGATGGGGATTGTGTAGGGCAGCTGAAACTTGTTTCTGGAGAGGCAGGGCATAGTCCATTGAAATTGCATTGTGTATTTTGTCTAAGCTTCCAAATTCAAATCCTGTAAACATTGGTTATTGCTCATGTGCCAGCAAACCACCGAAAATGCAACCACAGCAGTCTCACAAACAGAAATGTGATCCAGCCAAAGATTGTTTTCACTGTGGCACTGCTTATTCACACTGGATGATGTCTTTCTGTTGGCAGTGTAAAGCTTGTAGAAAAGCCCATCCACTTTGCTTTTGTTACTCATCAGCAAAATCCACGACAAAGATTGTTACCAACCAGTGTCATGTCATCCTAGGGTCTTAAAAGAGGTTGTTAATGAGGTAGCAGATGCATTTGATACAAATTCTGTAGATTCAGAAAAGGTTCCATCTGACTGGAAAATAGCAAATATAACCCCTCTATTCAGGCTGGGAGGGTGGCAGAAAACAGGAAACTACAGGCCTCTATCACTTGATGGTTGTCATGGAGATATTAGAATTCATTGTTAAAAATATTGTACTTGTAAAATCCCAAAGTAATTAGGAAATTCAGCATCGATTTGTCAAAGCGAAATAGTGTTTAACCAATTTATTGGAGTTCTTTGAAGGAATAGTATGCACAGTGGATAAAGGGGAAGGTGTAATACACTTGGATTTCCAGAAGGCATTTGCTAAAGTGTCACATTAAAGCTTATTACAGAAGATAAAAACTCATGGTGTAGGGGATAGCATATGTAGAAGATTGGCTGGCTAGTTGACAAAAAACGAAGACTATGCAAGAATCAATTGTGCAAAAATCAATATGCAAGAATACGCACGAACAATAGTCTTTGTCTGACTGCAGGATGTGATGATTGGAGCTCTGCAGGAGACTCAGCTTTTTACAGATTACTTCAATGACCTTGAAGAGAAAAGTGAAGGCTTTGTAGCCAAATTTTCAGCTGATACCAAGATATGTATGGAAGTACATTGTGAAGAAGACATAAGGAAGTTTCAGATAGAGATAGCTAAATTGAGTGAATGGGCAAAAATATGGCAGGTGGAGTATAAGGTGGGAAAATGTGGAGTTGTTTGACAGGAAGAAAAAAAGAAACAAAATATTACATAAACAGAAAGTACTACAGAATTTAAGGTGCAGATGGACTTAGGTGCGTGAGTCTCAAAAAGTAGTTTGCATGTACAACATGTAATCAGAAGGGCTAATGTGATGTTGTCCTTTGTTATGACAGAAATTGACTGTAAAAGCAAGAATGCTATGCTTCATTTATGCAGGGCAATTGTGAGACCACATCTCGAATAGTATGTGCAGTTTTGGTCTCCTTATTTAAGGAAGGATGTAAATGCACTGGAAACAGTTCAGAGAAAGTATAAAATTAATACCTAGAATGGGACATTGTCTTACGATGATGGTTGGGCTTGTTTTCACTGGTGTTTAGAAATATGAGGGATGACTTCATTAAAATGTATAAGATCCTGAATAGTCTTTTTCCTTCATTCTTAACAAAGTTCTAATAGTTATAAAACTAAATTTTCTCTAGAATTTTGAAACACTTATCTTAAAGACATTGGAATGAAGGTTCTGTTTTATGTCATATTTGGAGAATGTGACAAGCTTATCAGTTTCCATGCAGCATCAAATCTTCATATGATCGCAGTTATGCATGTGATTCCTACACATGCTAACATTCTCCTTGAATTGCATGTTGCCACTTTATTGGTATCTGCAAACTGAAAGGCATAACAAGAAAGTAGCATATCAATCCCAATTTGTCCCCAGTCATGCATCACAGCAATGAACAGAATTTCATGTCTGGAAACAGACAGCGAAGAAACTTCTTGCTGAGAAAGATAAGGATGTATCTACCCCTTGGGACTCATCCATACAAGTTGTTAAGAAGCACAAGCGTGTGAACCTGATTAGAATCTGTGTTGATAAGTGATCACTAAACCGAGCCATACAATGAGGAAGACACTTGACACTGCCGACTACTGATACCATAAGTGCAAGGTGCTAAAGACTTTGCTAAACTTGACTTCATTGCTAGTCACCAATAAACCAAGCTTATGCCAGAACGTTAACTCTGAGTTTCTCTTCAAAGATGCTGCCAGACCTGCTAAACTTTTCCAGCAACTTCTGTATTTGTATCTTATAGTATTCTCCGGTCACTTTTTCATTCTCTTCTCATACAAGAGACTCAACTTTGGAGTCAATTCAGCAGCTGAGTTATTTCAGCATTTGATTTAATCTGTACATCAAGGATGTGAAGGCATTTTGAACATCGGTTTTCATCTACAGTCATGCTGAAAGTGAATTTGAGACATGTGTGCCTACAGTGTCTCAGAAAACTGGTGGAGATAAACAAATAGGTCCAGTATGATACAGGACCAAAATAATAATGCCACCAACCTCTTCTTAAATTGCTTCTAATGTGAAAATCTAGATTATCAAGGATTTCTTAACATTATTTCAAGTTAAGATGGCCCCTCTAACTCCAGATCTTCCCCTTATTTCAATCTTGTGCGATAGATTACTGAAAAGGCTACTGTCTTTGTAGATCTATCATAACAATGAGATTTCCACTGTTGAACTACTGGTTTACAGGAGGAGGCTAGACCCTATAAAAGTTGTCATAAAAGATTCTCCTTCAGGAATGCTGAGCCTGGGCGGACTGTGGATAATCATAACACCATGTCTCGAGTTAGGGGGAAGTTATGCTGTAAATTGTCCATGTCATCACCAACATTTGCTCATGATATACCGTTCAAGATGGATATGTGAGGGTGAGATGTTTCAGGGGCTGATACTGCTTGACAGGAATGCAGGGAAGAGCAAGTCTGTTAAACCCATTAACTGCTCCCCAAGTACTATTTAATATTACTTGTTGCTTACCTCATAAAATCTTTCTCTTTGCCAATTGGATGCAAATACCTTTTTAGTCAAACAAAATGTTGACAAAATACAGTGTCATTCCAATTGCAAACAGAGTACAATGCCTGATTAGAATGATCAAGAAGAATTAGTCTAGCTGAATAGTTTGGGAAGCAGGCAGTGAAAGCTGAAGGAGTCTTGGCTTTTCATTATTCCTAACTCACTTTTGATTTTGCAAATATTTAATGGGTATATATCCCAAAGTTTTTTTTTTAAATTGCTTTCTTTCAGTGCCAGATCTTGCTCCTTTTGATATAACTGCCTCTTTGGGCTGGGGGTGGCGGCAGTTTAAAATGGGTGCTGCTGTTAACATTTCAGTGTCTATTTCTAATTCTTTCCAGCTAGTCCTACTCATTCCATTCATACTTCACCACCCAGCTTATATTCTTCACCATTTACACAAATTTCAATATTCTTTTCCTGAATATTGCTGAAATCTCATGGTCTTGCCCAATGTGACTCTGTGGACTGGACCACCGTTTTGATGTTAGTTACTAAGATGAAGCAAATTTTAACATGGCCCTGGCCATTTAAGACCATGGCGCAGGCAGGTATTCCCTGTGGAGCAATTGTCTAAATAACACACCATGAGCTCACTCACTCTCTCACTTCTAAATCTCTCACTTTTAGCCATGGGAAAAGACCAGGTCACGGAGATCAGAGAAACAGGAAATAACTGGCTTTCCCTTTTTAAATGCTTTGATGTCTTAAAATTAGATATCTGAATTGTAATGCCTGAATTAAATATGATATGTATTTCATATATACTATGAGACATAATATACATTAGAATTGTATCATTGTATACATTAAATGTAAACAAATGAAATAATTTTTTTTGTTCACACTATCAGATTTTCCATGACTTTGCTTATAGTGACTTGGTGGATAGAGTGGATACAATTCATAGTGTTTTTGTTAATAGTATCTTGTAAAATTTGGAACTGAGATTTTGTTCATTTTCTCTGAGCACTCTGGAGTCTGTTATTCTTGCATTGATAAATCATTCAAATATTTCATCTATGGTTCCTTCACCATATACATGCTTTTTTGAAGTTGCGGATGCAATTCAAGATGGGATGCAATGTAAGTAGATGTTTGGAGTCTGAAAATTCATATTGTTGTTACAGTACTATTATTCACACTGACCTCATCAGAAGTTGCGGGCTTAGTTCATTTAAACATTGAATGCAGAACCAGGATTAAGCCACTGTGGGGACGAGGAAGCTGATTTCTGCAGCATTTAAAAATAAGTAGCAAAGTATGTTGGGAAATGATTTTTGAAAATTATTTCGAATAGCCTTTGTTAAAATATTCAGTAAATTCTTACCAATGGGTTACCGGTGATCTCTTCAGACTTCATGGCTTCCATACACTGGATTGATTTTCAAGAAGGCATTAAATGGGGGAGAGGGCAGCAAACTTTGAATTTTGCAGATGCTGTTTTATGTACCTTCTATAGCTTTACCAATGCAATCAATTAGTCAGTTATGTCAGACACTTGCATCAGCAATGGCAGAATGTATTGCACTGATGCTGACTTATTTGTCAATTGGACATTAAGTGCATTGGACATATGCTCTATTTTAGGTGGCCACATGTTTACACTGGAGAGTTTTCCATTGCCATGTACGTACTCTGTGTTTGCATCTGATATGGTTTGTGGTTCCAGTTTACGAGGCTTGAGCTTCATGGAACATCGAAGCCAAGGATCTTTTGTGCTTCATCTTTCATAACAGCTTCTTTTGGACTCAACTTGGCTTCACAAGCTTCATCAATGTTAAAGCTGCCGCTCATCTACAGGTTAATTACAGTTCAGAAGGGGCTTGTATGGCTATCTATGTTGTTTTTGACTTCCTGGTGTTTGGGAAGATATTCATTTTCCTTGATTCACTGGAATATCCAAGAGCGACAACATCCTTCAGCTGCTTATTGTGATTGATTTTAACCAGTAAACTGAGAAGAAGGGATAAACAAAACATATTAATGAAAAATTAAATTTATAGTAACAATGCCATATAAGTCAAACAAGTAACCAGGTACTATAACATGTATATTGGTATTGTGTCACCATAGTCTTACCAGACCATAGGGCTGCTGCCTCATTACAGAGGGGCAACTAGTGGTGATTTAACCTGAGGGCCACCATTCCTCAGACAAGGGGAGAGATTGAGATGGAGAGTCTTTCATGGTAACCACAGACAGTGTGGGAATTGAATCTACACTGCTAGCCTCAGTGTTTTGCAAACTAACTGTCCAGCTAACTGAGCTAAACCAACCTCAATAATATATACAGACTTACATGTTAACATGCCTGTATATGAATGCTACAAGTTGTTTTAACAGGGTATTCAAGGCTTTTGGCTTCGCTTGGGTGTCTTTCCTGAATTTCTCTTCTCTAAGCTCCTTAAGATATACTGTCAAGCAGCAGTGGACAGCAGTGTGGGTTTCTCAATGAGGAATTCACCTCTTAATGTCATTTATTTTAGAGGACGAAGGAGAGGCGACTTAATAGAGAATCCAGGAGACTTGGAGATACTGCAGGAGATACCCAGCAGCACAATCATTTTATTCATGCATCTCCCTGGAGTTCTATGTCTAAAAGCTAAAAGCCCAAGTAGAACTTTGCACTGACCAGTAGGGAGACCAACAAAATCCTTAAATTTTTGGCATAGTTATGCTAGGCCAAATTACCTTCTTCTGTGCTGTGTCATTCTGAGATTCCATTAAGTGAAAACATCACCTTTGCACTTAACTGTTCTGAAGAACCCAACTCTGCTTTCTCTCCATTGAAGCTGCCAGACCTACTGAGTTTCTCGAGCAATTTTTGTTTCTGTTTCTGATTTCCAGCGTCTGTAGTTCTTTTGGCATTTTTGCACTTAACTTCTTGTTCATAGGCTCATTCCGAGGGACAATGGATAATTCCAGTCAGCTAAGTAAATTTGCAGTCCATTCTTTGAGTGATCCCAATTCGACTTCCAACGCAGGGCAAGAAATTGAGAAACAGCCATTAAATGTTATCTTCTTTCTGAGTTTCTCAGACTGTTTGGAGACTGAGGTGAATTTTATAAGGAGGCATAATGCTTACCCTATCCCCTCTGCCCCACCCAACCTGGAGAAAAGTTGGTTTTGAGCGGACTGATTTTTGAAAAAGGCTGCCCTACAGGGGGGCACCTTACAAGCTGAGAATGGAACTTACACAAAAACATACAAAAACAGGAGGAATCAGCCAATCAACCCCTTGAGCCTGCTCTGCCTTTCAATAAAATCATGGTTGATCCATCTTCCACCTGTACTAGGGATTATCACTTTATCTCCGTCTTAAATGGATGAGCCATTATTTTGAAACAGTAGAATTTGCCCACAAATGGAAGCATGTGGACCACGTGCAACCTGTCACATATCCTTTAGGATCTTCCAAGTTTCAGCCAAGTTCTCTCTTATTCTTCAAAACTCCAGCAGATACAAACCATCTTACTGACAATTCCTCATTTTCCCACACTTGCTAGATGTTTGCCCCCTTAACCTCTCTATAAACCTTTGTAGCTTTGAAGTTCAGATTTCTGCCCCTTAGTGAACGCCTGTGCTATCCTCGGGCTGCTAACCAATCAGACTGACCGGTACTAGAGCAAAGACATGGCTGTTTTTGCGATAACATGGGATTCCCTCAGGAAAGGAAACATGACACTGGACTAAGGTAAGTCCAGGGTATTTGGTCATGGAAGGATCAGGGACCAGAGGGAATGCGGTGAGAGGGTGCGAGGTGTTTGAGTACTGGGAACTGGTGGGGAGAGGGAAAAGGCAGAAAGAAGGGTAAAAACTCAGATCTTTGTCCCCAGTAGACACAAGGCATCCCCCGAAAGGAGGTACCTTGCCTTCCTACCATCTTTCAGCCTTAGATCATGAGAATGCAGGCTGGCCTCCTTCGTTCTATTCCCTGCCCACCATATTATGGTGGTGGTGGGTTTGTGGGGTAGGGGGGGCACCTTAACAAGCTGAGAATGAAACTTACACACAAACATACAAATTAGGAGGAATCAGCCAATCAACACCTTGAGCCTGCTCTGCCTTTTTCAATAAGATCATGGTTGATCCATCTTCCACCTGTACTAGGGATGATCACTTTATCTCACGTTATCTCACTTTATTTACCAGTAAAAGTCGAAGGGCTGGGATCTGGCTGACACTTTACCTGCCCACCATTTCATGCGAGACAGCTTGAGAGTGGGTTGGAAGGCTATGGACTAGTGAAATGGATCTACTTTACTTATCACTCCTGCCCGCAAAAACATGCTGACAGTAAGTGGTCAAGTCCTCCCATGGATTATATTTGAGATCATATAATCCCACTATCCACCAGCTTAATTATTTGAATGAAAAAGGATTTCCCTCTTTTAATTTCCCTCTGATTTATGTATAAATTCTGGTATAGGTTTCTGCATGGCAATTCTCAGAAGCTGCTATTATTCATTATCCTTCAGTGGCTTTTATATGCTTTCATGACTACGGGCTAGATATCTGATTCTCTAAGCTTGGAATGTGCCCAGACTTAGACTGCTGACTTTCTATCGCCTGTAAAGGCATTTGAGAACTCCGTAGTATTGCTATCCTGAGGGAATCTTCCAACCCATCTCCTGTTTAGCCACAAAACATGAGGTCAGGGTATTTGTTGACATTAATCTGGAGGAAATTAGATCTTTTAGAATTCCTAATAGTCTTTAATCTTTGGGAGAGAGGAGACTGATGGTCATGCCCTGGAGATCTCGGAATCTGGTAGATATTACTCTCTCCATTCTCCTCATTCCGTCACCTAAAGCTTGAATGCCTGAACATTAGAGGTGATGAGTTGCCTCCAGGCATCTGAATTCTGTGGGATGTAAACAGAGGTTTCTGCAGCTGCCGTTTATTCCAGACTTCTCTGTAATATTGTGCGGCACTCTCCTATATTCCTGTAAATAAGGACGACTCTGGACTTTACTACCATCCATACCAGATTCTGCACATATTGGAGCGGCTTTGCCTCCCTCTGTGTTTGATGCTTTGTTAATGTTGTTTTCGTGGAAGACTTTCTTCAGTCATTGTGAGAATGTTTTCCATCCAAGATTTGATAACCTAGAAACCTCAGACAAAGTGATAGCCTTCTTCCTTTTTGTCATTTCTTTCTTTGATTTCCACGCATGCCATGCAATACCCAATTACCCATTCACAAACAGACTATATTCCCACTAGTGCCTCCATCTTGATTATAAAATACTAAGGACAGGGTGGCTGATGTATGGACAATTTTTTGTTGACTGTCTCACTGGTTGAGGATTCAGTCCCTCTAGACCACTCTACCATTCAATACAAATAAGAGAAAAGAACTTTTCTTATCTCTGTCCCAGAAGAGCAACCCATAAGTTTAAAACAGTGCTCTCTAGTTCTTGATTGACCTACTCAGAAACATTCTTTCCAAACCCATCTTGTCAGGATCACTCAGCATCATATGAACTTCAATCATGTCTTCTCTTTTAAACTCCTATAGAAACAAGTTCAACCTGTTTAACCTATCCCCATATGACAAAACATCCATTCTAGATATCAATTTAGCAAACCCTCTCAAAAACATCCCATAATGAATCCTTCCTTAAATAAGAAGATGAAAAATGCTCATAGATTTTTGAGATGTGGTCTTACCAGTGTCCTGTATAAATGAATCACAATATCTTTACTTTTATGTTCAATTTGTCTTGTAATAAAGGAGAGCATCCCATTAGCCTTTTTTGATTACATACTATAGTTGCATATTAACTTTTCATGACTCATGCAATAAATCTTTCTGCATCTTGGAATACAGTGATCATTCTCCATTTAAGTTATACTCCTTTTTTTCACTTTTCCTGCCAAAGTGAACAACTTCATATTTTCCCATATTATATCACACCTGTCAGATTTTTGCCCACTCACTCAACATCTATCAATCTCCTTATGTCTTCTTTGAACATATTTTCCTACCTATATTGGTGCCATCTGTGATTTTATCTACTTTGCCTTTGCTCCCCTAATTAAAGTTATTGCTACAAATCATAAAAAGTTGAGGTCCCAGCAAAAATCCCTACAAAACTTCACTAATTACATCCCGTCAAAAGACAAAGGTCCCATTTGTTCATAGTTTCTGTTTCCCCCTTATTTTGAGGCCATGCTCCGTAGTTCTGGTTTCACCTGCCAGTGAAAACAACCTCCTCACTTCTATCTTATCTTTCCTCTTCATAATTTTATATTTTTCTACAGGATCTCCCTCATTCTTCTTTTCTTATTATCTGATATTAATTCATCATTCTTACTCTCTAGAGGGCCAACATCTACCTTACTTACTCTTTTCTTTTTAAATTCCTGTAGAAACTCTCACTATCCAGTTTTACCTTCCTAACTAGAGATAAAAGGTACTGCAGATGCTGGAGAATCCGAGATAACAAGGTGTGGGGCTGGATGAACACAGCAGGCCAAGCAGCATCATAGGAGCAGGAAAGCTTGACGTTTCGGGCCTAGACCCTTCATCAGAAATCCTAACTCGTTTCCTGTCATTCCTTCCTCCTGATTAACACTTTAATCATTTCTGCCATTCTCTGATGTTTTAATCAATCATCTGACCTACTACTCATCTTCGTACAGTTAAATGCTTTTTCTTTAAGTTTGATGCTGCTCCTATCTTTTTTTAGTTAATGACAGATGGTTGTTATTTTATTTAGAATTTTTCTTTGCAGTAAGAATATTTTGAGCATTCTGAAACATGCCCTCTAACCTCTGCCACTGTGTCTGTATTGATCTGTCCCCTGTATTCTGGTAGTCTATTAGTACTCTGGTTCATTCTGCTAGCTCAACTTTCATGTGCACAAAGTTACTCTTATTTAGGTTTAAAATAACAGTCTTAGTTCCAAACTTTTCCCTTTTAAACTGAAAGTAAAATTCAGTTATGTTGTGGTGGCTGCTACCTACAGGTCCCTTTGCTCTGAGCTTATTAATTAAGCCTGTTAACACCAAATGAAGGGAGGGTGATGGCCCAGTGATATTATCACCAGACTGCTAAGCCAGAAAGCAGGGAATTGGGGAACATTCTGAGGAAAGGTCACTAGACCTGAAATGCTAACTTTGATTCGTCTCCACAGATACTGCCAGACCTGCTGAGCTTTTCCAGCAATTTCTGTTTTTGTTTCTGATTTCTAGCATCTGCAGTTCTTTCAGTTTTTATTTAGTATTTGATATCTGGAATCCCTGAGCAAAATTCATCTCCAGCTATTGTGCAAATGCCATCCTTAATTAGCAATACTACACCTCAATCTTCTTTTGTTCTGCGGAGAATAAGCCGAAAATTTCAAACTTAACCTTTTAAGTAAAATCCTCTATCCTTGGAACTATTCCAGCAAAATGGTTTGCACTGTTTCAAGGAGTTTAACACCTTTCTTGAAGTATAGTGGCCATAACAGTACTCAATACTCCATTTGAGGCCTGATCAGAGTTTTAGAAATGTTCAGTCACTTCCCTGCTTTTTGGCCATTGCTTCTATTCGTGTAGCTAGGTCAACTTCTGTGTATGAACTACACTATCTGTGAGTGGAAGTGGGAAGATTCAGCCAAATTAAGGCTGGTCTCCATTGCACAGCTAACTTCCCACTAAAACTGGCAGGCAAGTTGGTGAAAGGTGGTGCACCAGCGTAGAACCACTCAAACCCATTGGCAGAACACCACCTCTGGAGACTAGAGAGAATACTCCTCCACTCTATGGTAAGTCTTTTAGATTAGGGCCCAACAGAACATTTTCAGCTGAGTCTTAGATTTAGCCAAAAGAAAATGTAAGTTGTATCAAGTCTTTGGAGAGATTTTTGCCAATTGGCCCAGAGAGTTTTCTCACCACATCATACTAAACTTACCAAGATAACTACCTAATTCACCCTTATGATGTCCCTCATGTCTGATTCCAGCCTCGTCTTATCAGGCATCGTTTCCAGAACAACTCGCCATCCACTGGAGGAATGTCAAATGACTGGCACCCCTCGCTATTTTTGAAAGGCGGCTGTGCACCTGGACCTGTGTTGATAATCCAGTATTGAACCTCAATGGAAACATCAAGCCACAGCAACCTGAAGCCACACTGTGCCCATTCCCTCACATTACGTTCTATTTAACCACCAGGCCATCCAGTTTACATGTCCTTTGATACATCCTTCCAAACACACTCTCAATACCATTGTTACTCTGTCCCCAGTGCCAACTGTAGATCTGTAGCTTGTCCACTGGAGGAGCCTCATGTACAGGCAAGCAATTAGACAATTCAAAAGATGATCTTGTATTTACAGAAATCAAAGGGAAGCACAAACAAAACCAATAAAGGCTACGTTTCACCCTCACATTTCCAACCAAATTTTGGCATCATGACCAACAAAATATTTTACAGTCCACGAATGTAACCTGTATCCAGTTCTCATCTGTTGGAAGAGGGTTTCAATGAGGTTCAGAAATAAAAATAAAAAGCGTTTGAGAAATTCAGTAGGTCTGTCAAAATCCATGGATTGAGAAACAGCTTATTTGTCAGCCCAATTTGATTCTTTTTCAAAGCTGGGTTTTTAATGCTTATGTTCCTTAATACATGAAAGGAAGAGAAATCTTTCTGTGATGAAGAATTAAGTTGAACTGGGGATCAGGACATCTTTGAGATTTGAGGTGGTGCCGATTGAGAGAGAAGGAGAGAGTGTGCATATGGTGGCCATGGCGTGGAGTATGAGTCAAATTTGAAATGTTAATTCCATTTCTCTCTTCGTAGATGCTGATAGATCTGCGGAGTCTCTTCAGAATTTTCTGCTTTTATTTCAGATTTTCAGCATCCGCAGTATTTTGTTTTTTATGTCAATGATGTTCTGCCTGGCTTGTAGTACTTGATGCAGCTGATCCCTGTTATAAAGAAGAGCAGCTTCCTCCCCTCTCATCCTCCTTGTCCTCCTCCTTGAAAGGCTGTTCCCATTCCTACAGATCCTCAGCATCCAGCACATTGTCTTTGTGCCTGCTCCAATTGTCCAAGACATTGTGGTGTTCTCTGGACAATATTAGTCCAGTATACTATCTAGACCAGTCCAGTCCAAGCAGCAGAACCCCAGCTTTAGCAGCATCTGTTCAACCAAGATCAAAGCATGGGCAACACTTCATCTGCATTGTGTATCAGTCAGGAGGTTGTACAATGGTGTCATAAGCCATGGTTGCAGTGAATAACCTTGACCCCCAGTAACCAGCCTTTTAAGGCACCTGGATCCTCAAATGCACTAGATCCACAAGAGTGCTCCAGGATGTAGGAATTGTGGCAGCTGCCAGGGAAGTGGGTACATACATCCAAGAAGTGGTAATTCTACAGTGTTCTGATTCAGCGCTTTCAGTGCTACATGTGGACAGTTGATGGCACCACCCCTGGGGAAACCCAACTATATTCCCAAATCCTACTGCCCCAGGCTGCAGCACTGACCTCATGACAGGGCAATGAAATGAACTGGTGTGACTTTACACAGATGACATTGGTCACTGTTCTGGTGCAATTGTGGGTGCAAGACTGAGAGATCCTACACAAGTCACCTGTCACTGCCTGGAAGGGGCCAGGCATATTGAAGTTCAGAGTGACAGTGACCTTCACAGCCATAGCGAGAGGATGGACTCCCATTCCTGGAACACTCATTCCCCACTCCAGCATCCAGCACAGTTCAATTACAGTGTCCTGGGACATAAGGAGCCTGCACTGATAGCGCACCTTGCGCATCCATAGGAAATGGAATGTAGGAATGTACAAATAGGAATAGGCCATTCAGCCCTTTGAGCCTGCTCCCTTCAGTAAGATCATGGCTGATCTGTGGCCTAATTCCATATGCCTGCCTTGGGCCCATATCCCTTGAAGCCCTTACTTAATAAATATTTGCTGAACCAGATTTAAATTTAACAATTGAATTAGCATCAACCACCATTTGAGGAAGATACTTCCAAACCCCTACTATTTTTTGTATGTAGGAGTGCTTTCTAACATCTCACCTGAATGGCCTGGCCCTAACTCTTAAATAATACCCCCAGTTCTAGAATCCCCAATCAGTGGAAATAGGGTAGACCAAGATAAACTATCTATCCCTGTAAATACCCTAAAGACTTCAATTAGATCACCCTCATCCTTTTCCAAATTCTAGAGAATAAGGACCTAATTTGTCTAATCTCTCCTCCTAATTTAACTTCAGATGTCCAGGTATTATTCTTGTAAAGCTGTAATGAACCCCCTCCAGGGCAAAAAACACCATTCCTAAGGTGTGCAGGTCTGCTCACATTACTCTACATTGGGTCTAACTAGGGTTTTGGATAACTGCAGCATGACGTCTGTATCTCTATACTCCAGCTCTTTAGATAAGAAGGCCAGCATTCCATTAACCTTCTTGGTTATTTTCTGCATCTGCTCATGACATTTCTAAGAACTATGCCCCTGAATCTCCAAATGTAATTGGGTATCCTCTGTATTTAAATTAGTGTCTTCTAAATAAAAGTAGCCTTGTCTGTTCTTTTTCGGTCCAAAGTGGATAACATCACACTTGCTTATATTAAAATCTATCTGCCACAGCTTTGCCCATTCACCTAATGTCACAATATCCTGTTTTAACTTTATGCTGTCTTCAATGCTGCCCAATTTTGAATCATCAGCAAATTTGGATATTTGATGTTTTATGACATTACCCAAATTGTTAATGAATATTGTGAATAATTGAGGCCCCAACACTGATCCCTGCAGGACACTGCTAGTCATCTCCTGCTAATTTGAGTACATAGCCATTATTCCAACTCATTGTTTATTGCCACTCAACCAGTTTCCTTTCCACGTCAGTAGTTTGCCTTTAATTCCTACTGGCTTCCAGGGAAAACTCTAAGCCTCCTAAGCACCCTATGCATCTGAAGGGTCCTGTAGCTGTGACCTCACCCTGCATTGGATTCTCCTTGTCCTCTGCACTAGCCTGCACCCAGGTGTGCCGTCAGCCCTGGTGTTTCTGGATCTGCTTACACATTCCGACTGTTTTGTTTGCAGCTTCCAACTGATAATTTGTGATGCCCTTGAATACAAGTGACCCTACAGGACTGACTGCTGAACACTTCCTGGCCTGCACTGGGACAAATCCCCTGACTAACCATGGCGAAGACTTCACTGCGGACAGACTGTGCCTATGACCCCTGACCAAGATCACACTGCCCCTCATACTCCTACCCCTTGACTGACGAATGACTAGCCCTCCCCCAGTTCCTACATGCAAGTTAATTGAATAAGTGGTTTGCTGGGAATTATAATTTCTACTTCCCATTCGCCTAACTTATCGTGCTTTCTAATAATTTCACCTGCAAACACACAATTCTATAATTCAAGCTCTTGATGTATGTGATGAAATGCTGCTGCCACATTATGAATCAATTGCTCGAGAATTTGTCAACCATCAAGCAGAGAGCAAACTAGAAGCTTATTACAATTTGTCAATTTTGTCTTTTCAAGCACGTACATTAAGCTTATATTAAATCTATAAAGTTCCTCCCATTATCTTCCCGCTAATGTTTTCTCCTCTTCCATCACTGTGAAAATGGATACAAAGTACTAATTTAATAAATTTATTATTTCTTGATTGAATTTGCCTTCAATGGGCCCAGTCCACTTTAATGTACCTTCAGCAGTATATTTATAAAACTTTATTGTGCCTAGGAATGTTGCTTCATAATCCATTTGGCACCTCTCATTATCCTCTGAACTCTTTATTGTTTGTTAATAATAGTTAGTGAACCTGACCAGATTAATTTTTGCTTTTATATAAATACAAGGTCTAATATTTTATTAATTCAGTTAGTATTTTATAAAGAAAAGTAATTTAAGGATCTTTTCTGCTTTTTTTGTCCAACCCACAATAAGAGACCTAAAGATATATGACCCAGGTTCCTGAAGGTTGCAGAAAGTGATGTTACAAGTAACCTACAATTTATTTCATGAGTGCCAGTGGCGTTTTCTTTCCATGTAAGACGCTTTAAGTTCATTAATGTCCTTCTTTGCAATTCTGAAGGTACAACCTATAATTCCTGGACACAGAAAATATTCTTTGATGCTATCCAAGATACTCAGTGTACTTCACACTTCATTCACTCAGTTGCATTGATTTTTGGATTATGTAGATTGACCAAATCCTGACCCAGAGGCCAAGCCTTGTTGATGGATTCCCCAGATGAAAGCAGGGACGCTTAAGGACGAATCAAGTCATACTCTCATCAACTTATTGTAATGTCACTGACTTATATCTGGGATCATGCTACCTCTACTCTCAAGCAGAAACTGATGTATTGCATTTGGAGATCTTGAAGTTGACATTGGGAATAAATAAGGGGGGTAAATGGATCAATGGATGGTCCTTAATTTTTTGAATGGGAACTTTTTCTACATAAATTCCTTGAAAGATAACTTAAGGTTTTCAACATTCCAGTGTTCAGTTCTAATCAGCATTTATCGTTCTCATACTATGAAAAAGAATGAGATGTAAATTTAAGACAGCTGAGTACTGAACAGAATGAAACCTTATGTTTAGCAAGGATCCTGTCTGGATAGAGTATGTGTAAATCTGGACTTGGCTGTTCAAGCCTGTAACCACGAATGAGCTTCCCTTCACTTCGCTGCAATGTGTTAGACTTGTACGCACTTACCCACACAATTTCCCCACCACCAGCAACCCTCCCCCCTCCCCCTGAAAAATATCTCATCCCAAAGGAAATAGAGGTCTTGACTAGTGACTTAGCAAGACATCTGGTGACCATAGAGGCACATCAAGGAATCCGCAATTTTCAATTGACAAGTTTATAAAAATGTGCTTGGCTTTGTTTCATGCCAAAACAGTTCCTTATGTGCTAAAATCTTTTATAACAGTACACCTTGTTCATATTGTTTGGTTCAAACATCAAAATGGCATTTTACTCAAACTACCTTGAATTTTGGGGGAGCTACGCAAAATGTCAATCATTTTGCCACCAAGCAGAAAATACAATCAAAACACAGGCACAGTTACACCAATATTTGGAATGCTGCACATTCTGATTCTGCTGCCTTCTGTTCTTATTATTTACTTCCTGGGAATTGAGGATGATTTGCTACCACTCCGACTCAGCGGGTTCTCAGTGGCTGATCTGCAGATTGTCATGTGCCGGACATGTTGTGTCTAATGAGTTTGGTTGATGGGTTGATTGGTGGTTTGTGCTCCTCCTCTAACTCCGCAACCTCGGCTCTGCGGACACCTGATGCTGTCTTTCAAAATGTTTGATTGGTCCTCTATTTTGGTGATTATGTTGTGAATAAAGCTATACAGAGTTACACAAGTTATTGGAGCGTGGCTTCCACTTAATTTAAAGGGAAAGGAAAAGTCTAGGATCCTTTTTGCTTTTCAAAGAACAAAGTTACCAGAGTATGTCTGCGAACAATAAGGTATTTAATATTCATTGTCCATGAAATATGTCGCAGAATGTTCTGGAATTAGAACATACTTGGGTGATTTTAACTCTTCCGTGCTTCTGGTGACATCAATTGCAGGAAGTGGGGATCGCTTGCAGTGATGAGAGAAAAGCTTCTCTCCTTCATTTAGCCTTTCCAAATGGCTATGATGTGGCATGCTGCAGGTCAAGAGATCTTTCTCCTGGTGAAGGGGGAAACCAGAACAACAACCAAAGAGTAATTCGGAGAAAATCTAAAACAAAATCCTCCCTGGTCACTTTATGAACATAGCAATGTACAAATTAAGAGTAGGAGTAGACCATTTGGCCCCTCGAGCCTGCTCCACCATTCAGTAAGATTTGATGTTATCTGATTTTGGCCTCAAGTCCACTTTCTCCCTATTCCTGGTAATAATTGACCTGCCTCCACCACTCTCTGGGAAAAGAGTTCCAAAGATTCTAAACCTCTGAGAGAAAAAAAAACTTCCTCACCTCCATCCTGAAACTTTTCCTCTACTTCTACACTATCCCATAAGGGAAATATTCTTCCAGAATCCAACTTGTCAAATCCTTTGTATCATTTCAACTGAACTACACTGACCTTCAAATTGAGGATTGTATTTGCTTTACTATGGCTATTCTGCATTTGTTGTGAATCTATATTGAGAGTTGTGATTTTTTTTTCTCTACAGGCCTCCGTTGTATTCTCTGTAAAGTGTTTGTACGCTTAGTGTTGATCCTAACCATGTCCAGAATACTATATTTGTCTAATTTAACTAATACTAGCCACGTGCAAATCTATTCCCTCAACCCATCAAAATCTGTTTGGAGCCTGTAGTTTCCTCTGCTCTCCTAATGCTTGCACAATCTTAATGCTTGCAAATCATTGCCTCAATACCTACACCTCATGATGAACATAGATTGTAAACTTCAAAGCCCTGGACAGTGATCCCTGAGGGATACCATTGGTAGCTAGTCTTCAAGCAAATCTGCAGCCGCTGCTAACAACTTTCTGTAATGTGCATACAATCAATTCTTAATCAAGAAGCTGCTCACTAATTCTTCAAGGCTTTACCTTGTAGAGTAATAGTGAAGTAAGGCATCACACTTTCTGGCCTGTATTTGAACAAGCAAACCATTCAAAGCAAAGTTGTACGGTTTAAAGCATTAACAATTATGGTGAGGTGTCACATAATGACTATAATAAAAACTTGACTGGGAAAGTGACAGCCTCAGCTGTACCTTTCAATGTTAGATATGGCTAGTAAAACAACAGCTGGAAGATAAGATGCGAATATTGGCTAATGATTTTACTGCAGTGTTCGAATGTAGGGATGTTCTAGGAGACTGAAATAACAGTTTTTTCATGTTTCTGTGGTGCTAATGCAGCTCATTATCTGTGGGTGACTCTGGGACAAAATCTACTTCTGTCACAGGGTTTGACATTCGCCTCCTGTCCCTGACTTTTATGTAACACTTATCAGTTTCTCAGGACATCCAAAATGCTTTACAGATCAACAGTTCATTTATTTTGGTCTTGTTAGTGAGACCTTGCTGTGTGCATATTGGCTGCCATATGCACCTACCAAACAATTGCAAATACACTTCAAAAGCTTTGGCTATGAAGTGTTTTGGAATGTTCTAAGATATGAAAGGAGCTGCATAAAGTTCTCTTTCATAGCCAGAGGATTTATTCTTATGTTACAAATTGGTTGCAGGTGTCCTACCTGCACATGGCAAAACCTTACGCTGCTGATGTAAAGCAAGCTGAGGTAGTTGTTCTTGTGCATTGCCAGATAGATGTGCCAACATCTGCAGATATTCCTTGATAACTAATTATCCCTTCTTTCATCTTGAGCTACTTCAAACATGAAATACTGCATTAGAAGCCTTGAAAACAAAATTCCCTCCAGTAAAATCAAATTTTCTGCAAAGATTTGGCATAATAATTATCAATAAAGTGATTCAGTAATTTATAAGGTACTGCAGAAATTCTTACTAAGCATACAAAAGCAAATTAAGTATTGCTCTGTACACAGAAACTCCCCTTCGCCTCATTATAATGGGGAGGAATGAGGAAGTCTGATCTAAATACAGAAGAATTGTATTGAATACTAATTTGTTAATTATTTTCACAGAATGTGGAATAATAATGAGAATAGTGCACTTAAATAGATGTAAACAATTTGGTTTATTAAATGTTGAATATATCTGAATTATCAAAGGAATTATCATTGGATCATCTGCCCATATACATTTGCTGTTGCTGGTGGTTGCACACCATGCGGTCAATGGCAGAAATGAATAGATTATTTCTATTAACTTTGAGATCAATCCATCTTCATTGTGATGGCTTATAATTGCTGTGCAGTTGTTAACAGGGGGAGGTTGGCATGCGCAGCTCTCTGATATGTTTCCTGAGTGCTTCAGATGTTTTTGCAAAACACACTGTGAAAAGTGAGTTGTGGAATTTTTGTATGCTTTTATAACATAATGAAGTTATGTCGATATATCAATGCGCCCATAAGAAAAAAAATCACAAAACCAGATCTACGTGCTTTGTGCTTTAAAGGAGGATCTAGAGAAGGCAGTGGGTTTGATGTGGTTTGTATCCAGCCAAGCGACAAAAAGCCTTCTCCGGGCATATGCTGGCTAGATGTTTACATGGAGATCACCATATTCCTACCAACACTCTAAAGATGTGTGCCATTAATCTTGTTTTATGTAGCATATGCTCTGAATTTATGAGCTGTATCTTTGGAGATTCCCCAAGGAGCTTTGAGGGGGTGTATACATTCACTGACAGACACTTTGTAAATTCTTCCTTGTCGAGGGTATATATGCTTGTGTGTGCGTACGTGTATGTGTGCGCATGTGTATGTGTCCATATATTTGTGTGTATGCATCCCTGTGTATGCATCCGTGGCAAAGTGAAACAGCTTTGACAACAAAACTCCAAACTCCCATCACCATGAAACTAGGTATTTTGTTGCTCCTGTAGGTGTTCCAGAGTTTCAAGATTCCAAGTTGAATGATAGCTAACACTCATGGTGGAGTTTTGTTCATATCATGCACCCTATAATTAGATAGTACACGTATCGTTTGACAAATTAGAGATAATTAATAAAGGAGTGCTTTTGTGTTGGAGGAGAGGGAATTTAGAAACAAAGTTCGACCACTTGCATATACACTTGTACGTTGAAGTAAATTGCTGTTTATTCTTTAAAGTGTGAGGTAAAGATCTTAGATGAAAATTCTGCCATAAAATGACAGTAAAATGTTACTTTCGTATTCAATTTCTAGGAATAGAGAAATATATCTCTTCTTCAGACAGCAAGACCATATGGTATAGCTTAGTCTGTGTCTAGTTAACTCAGCCTTTGACTAAACCATTTACTACCATATCCACCATGTGGCTATTAGATATAAACCAGAAAACCTTTCTATTCATTATCTTTTGCAAGTCGTAAGGAATTCAAATGGTTAATTTTACTGTCCTGAACCAGTAACCACACAAGCAAACACAACAACAAAATATATAATCATGGGCTGCATTGTAAAACTCAAAATTGCAATAAATGAAATACAGGAAATTATACCATAAGTCAAAAATTTATTTTCACTGCCTATGTCTCTATTGGGATTCAAATTAATAAGAAGAAAGAAAGCTGGTCTAGTGCATAGAGTTATACCATTGATGTCAGCCAACTAAACATCTCTACTATCCACTCATCATTCAAGACACCTGGAAATATAAGTTTGTAGAAAAATTCATATCACATGTTGCATTGGATTGGGCAAGGTGTGTTTTCATGTTTTTTTAAAATATCTAAAAATTCCTGAAAACGTTTCTTTGTCTCCTGTAATCAATGATACAGTTTACCTTAAAGAAAACTGATTCAGAGGCATTTCTGATCTTTTTGACAAGTTACGTTTATATTATACAATCCGAGACTAATATAGAAAGTGAACCGCAGATGCTGGAACAACATTTATAATATGGGAGCCCTCTGATTCTTACAATATGAGGAAGTTAAGTATTAAAGGCCCAATTGTAACGCTGCGCTTTCCATATCTGTTGAGAAGAGGCATGCAGAGCTGGATACACACCAAATTCACAGAGTAAAGACCAAATCCATTTATTTCCCTTTTTTGGACTGTGGATGATAAAAGGAGTATTTGGCTTTAAATCAAGGAGACGATACAAAGATATGACTGCAGTTTTAAAAATCATCTTTACTGGAGCGCATTGTGACTTGTATGTAATGTTGCCTTTTCCTGAAACGGAGAGAACAAAACCAATTGGATTCTAAACTAAGGGACATCCTGCTTGACAACAATGGTTTGATTATTCTGACAAGGTGACAATGGCTTGCATGGAGCCATGTGGAGCAGAGAACATCCAGCCTACAAATCCAAAGCATCAGAAAATCAGTACCTGTGTCCCTTCCCCCTGTATGAGGATACCAGAAAGTTTCCAGTAACAACTCGCTGTCTTCCATTCACCTTTTTAACAAATCCCCTTTACAATAGTGAAAGGATGAATTCACAACCAGTGAATGAAAGAGAGCAGCAGAAGGTACAAACAAATTTGTGTCAACAGCAAAGAACTAAATGGAATTGAAAGAAACAAATCATCAATGCCTGTGTTCCAGACTGGTGCTATTGAACAGAATTAATCTGATTTTTTTTTACTTTTCCACCTTTAATGTCTATGTCATGTCTGTCTTTGTGTGTCTGTATAAATGAAATTAGGAGAATTTGAGAAGGGGTAGAGCTTAAGTCTTGGATTTATATTTTGTCAAGTTATGAATTAACATTCATAGTTCCCAATTGCAATTGGTAACAAGCAATTTGCTTTCAATAAACAATTATTTTTAGGCTAAGCACAGCTACTTTCTGAGCATTTTTTCAATCTGAGTTCATTAATCAGGTAAATTACGGACTTTCGATAGTTTGGCTAAATACTTTCACATTTGTATTGACTCCTAGAATAGCGAGATTTGATATCTGGCTGAGCTATGATAGTACATGCACCACATGTCAATATAACAAATATGTTTTGGACCTGTGAGCTATCTATGCCAACCAGGCCTGGGAATAATTGAGATCAAAAATTGGACATCATTCTGACTTTGAAAATTTTGAAACTACGGCAGTGATGCAGTACTTATTTCTAGTAATGTCGAGGAGACTGACACTGAGGAGCAGCAGACCCACAAGAGGGCCAAGAAGGCTAAATTATGTTTACCTTTTAATAATTCCCTTGGGGCCCGGAAAAACACAGTTTACACAATGGTCAAGCCTGATGTATTTAAATGAGAACTGAAAGCAGAGAGTCCTGGGAATACTCAACAGGTCCAGCTGCATATGGAGAGTGTAACAGAGTGAACATTTCAATTCAAGCATATTCCTTCCAAACAAAATATATAGAAATGCAATTGTTCTAAAGCAAGTGAAACAAGGGAACTGGGAACAAGAACAAAAGGGTAGGTCTGTGCTAGGATGGAGAGTGGGAGAAATTAACTCATTAAAAAAAATGCTACAAAAGGCAAAGGGAGTGGTAATGGTTGTAGTAAAGAAAGAATGGAATTTTCCAGTATGGCGGTGAATGTCAAAATAATGAACAACTAGATGTGGGACTGCGTTCTGCTTTGAAATAGTTGAACTCACTGTTTAATCCAGATGTCTGAATTGGGCCTAAACAAGGTCAGAAGCCACATAATACCAAGTTATAGTCCAACAGTTTTATTCGAAATCACAAGCTTTATGAACTTTGCTCCTTTGTAATTATACTCTATCCACTGAGAAGTGAGATGATCCCCCAAAGTGGTTTATGCTTCATTTTCTGAAACTCTGGAATTAGATTGAAGATGATTCTTGTGGAACACTGTCACTTTTGGATTGATATACATCTAAACTATAAACAAAACTGTTAAAATAACTATAGTCTAAAGCATCACTTACATTCTGTAAAAACAGAGAGAGGAGTATATGTTTTAACAAAGTGAAGCAGCTGAAATTATTGATCTTCCCATGTAAGATGATATATCTGGCCTTTCAATTAAAATCAGTAAAAGTGGGTCAAACAGGATAAACCTGATGATAATGTTTAAAAATCAAGCAGATAAGCTGCAATAACCTTAGAGCATGGTATTCCTTTCCTTGTACATAAATTGAAAAGTGTAATTTTAAAAATATTCATTCATGGAAAGTAAGCATCACTGACTGGGCCAGAATTTATTACCCAAACCTAATTGTTCTTGAGAGGGTGGTTGTGAGCTGTTTTCTTGAACTGCTGCACTCCACAAGCTGTGGGTTGATCCACAATGCCATTAGGAAGGGAATTCCAGAACTTTGACACAGCAACAGGGTGGTAGCCATGATGTGGAGGTGCTGGTGTTGGACTGGGATGGACAAGGTCAGAAGTCACATGATACCAGGTTATGGTCCAACAGGTTTATTTGAAATCTCAAGCTTCCTGAGTGCTGCCCCTTCATCAGATTTCACCTGATGAAGGGACAGCACTCTGAAAGCTTGTGATTTCAAAAAAAAACCTTTTGGACTGTAACCTGGTGTTGTGTGACTTCTGACCAAATCAGGATGTTGAATGGCTTGGAGGAGAACTTGCAGGTGTTTCCATGTATCTTATCCTTCTAGATGGAAATGGTTGTGGGTTTAGAAGGTGGTGTTTGAGGCTCTTTCGTGAATTTCTGTGGTTCATCTTGTAGATAGTACACACTGCTGCTATTGAGTGTCAATGGTGCAGGGAATGGACGTTTGTGGATTTGACGTCAATCAAATGGGCTGCTATATCCTAGATATTGTTGAGCTTCTTGAGTGTTGTTGGAGTCACACTGAGGGATGGTTTTAGTTTTTATCCTAGGTTTTGGAAAGCACTGAAGATGGAAATTACTTTTTCTATTTTGACTGTTTTTCTGTCTGTGATTTGAATCAGGCAAGTATGGTGTGATTTCAATCGTTTAATCAAAACTATTTGAAAGAACGTATAAACACTGGGATAAATGAGATGCTTATCATTTATCTGGGAAGTGGTCGCTCTGTTCAATGCGGAAACTAAATTAAATTTCATGCTTTCACTTCTCTCGGGTGACTTGCCTTCCAGCACAGATGACTGAATTTCATAAAGAGAATTTTCCAGGTCTGATCGACTGGAACCCCTGACCTCTGCCATGTGGAGAATGTTTGGATACACACACACAAACCTGTCATCAGCAGCTGCTTCAGTACATCCCATTACTACCAGTCTGATTCTTTTATAGGCTGTGCCCTGCTAAAATGAGACAATTGGCTCTAGCTGCCATGTTTATGTGACAATGGGTTGCAATTTTGTAAACATTTACACTCTTGTGATGAGATCCATTGAAAGTGTTCTTTTTAGTATTTGGTGGTTCTCAGATGCTTTCAGGATCCAGGTACTTGATAACAAGTTGATTATGCTTGGGTAATTCATGGTTGCTTCCTCATCCATCTAATTGATTTCAGCTGATTACAAACATTTCAGATAATGTTGGGATAACAAATCCTCCTCCTGTGATAGACCATAGTGAATCAGTGGGTTTGGGTTGTACATAATTCAGGGGAGGTTTAAGGTCGGTCCACTTCAGTAACAAGGCTCAGGCAGATTGAGCCTGGGAATTGGCCTCATTATATGTCATGTACTTGTAAAACTTATTGAAAGACTATTTTACTTTCAAAAGGTAGCATGGAATACGGACAGTGCACCTTGACAAGATGGTCTCCAGGGGGATCAGATGACTCCTTTTGTGCCATCTATATATACAGATTGAAATTAACTGTATGTCTGGACATGTCTCTGGAAAATCATTAACATGCAGTAGCCTTCCTGGGTATCAGTGACTGCTCTTTCCATTTCAATTGAAGAGAACTAAATGAACGTTGGCTGTTATATTTTCTGGTCCTGTGAAGATGAGATTTCAATGTTGCTGGGACATCATTCAATTTCCATGGTATGCCAATTACACCTGTTATCAAATCATTGTGCAGGCAAAGGAATACATCAAGACTGTTGTCACATGATTGAAATTGACTGGAGATAGTCAGTAGTTTATTATATCATAGGGGCAGCACAGGGAGTCAATTTGGGGATATGGAGATGAGAGGGAAGTCATCTTTCATTTGTCAAAAAATTGTAAAGGAAATAGGTATAATTAATTATACCTGTGGGTTTGTACATTGATATTGCAGGAACTCAGCTACAATTTTGATTGATAATAGAACATGCTTCAAATCTGTATGGACTCTAGGTGACAAAGAGAGAATCCTTCAGGCTTGCAGCATTTCAATTAGGATCTCAAGGACTGTTCAAGAAAGTTGTATGTTTCTTTTACCATTTAAATAATGTAAATGCATGTTATATGATTTGGAATCTTTTTTGTAAGTGTGCATCAAGGAGTGTGAAAAATGAATGTTGCAATTAAATTTCACTCGTAATGAAAAATAAATAATTATCTTAATCTGACCAATCTGATATAATCTGACCCAATTGGTCAGATACATTAGAGACTTTTAAGCGACTCTTGGATATGCACATGGAGGATAGTAAAATGTAGGGTATGCAGGGTAGTTTGATCTTAGTAGGGTAATAGGTCAGCACAACATCGTGGGCCGAAGGGCCTGTACTGTTCTATGTTCTATCATTTTTTAATTTAAGTTTATATGTTTTGTATCTGTTTGTTAAATTCAGAACACTCAAAGGAAGAGAATTATTCTACAAAATAAATGCTATTTAAGTGACACAATTTTCTTCTTAGTGTGAAGGCCATCCGGTGAGATGACATTGCAGTGGAAAATAAACAGGCACTTTGCCCATCAACCTTCCTTCCCATTTGTTGGTACCTCCATCACCTTCCAAACCATTCCCCTTGCAAATGATTATATTACACTTGGTCTCTTCATCCAAATCATTAATGTGGATTGTAAATATTTGATACCCCATCACTGATCCCTGTGGCCTGACAGTAAATGTAGTTCACCAACTTGAAAATGACCCCTTTCTCCTGACACTATATTACCTGTTAGTTAGCCAATCGTCTGTTCAAGCTAATACATTTCATGCAACACCATGAACTTTTACATTGTAACTTTTTAACCGGTACCTTTTCAAATGTTTTTTGGACATCCAATTAAGCTATATTAATTGTTCCACCTTAACCACCCTACTTATTACATCCTCAAATAGTTCTAATAAATTGTCAAACTTACAAACCACAGTTAACATAACACAGAGCCACTGACTCAACATAACAGAGAGAGAGATCTTAAATGTATTTCTCAGTACGTTCTGCGATATGCCAATTTATCCAAATAGATTGACTTTGATCAATTGGCAATGATTCTTGAGAACTCATTGCATTCAAAAATGCAAAAGACTTTTTCACTAGTAGTCCACTTTCATGCCAGTAAATTGTTACAGTCAAAAAAGAAGTGTTAAGAACAGAATGGTTCGCAACTTTAATCATTCCCACCTGTATATATGCCATCTGGGGTTGTGCCGCACATCAGAAGATAATTATTACAATCGTATTTCCCAAATGGAATACTGTGCTTGGGTCAGAATTTTACTTGGATTAAGTATGTGTTTAATCTGCAGAGTCTGTGAGAGCTGTGTTTGATGGGTTTCCTTCCATACAGATCAGCTTGCGCACAGACGTCAAGGCAGCATTTGTGAGCTGATGAAAGTTAGTAATGAAGAGAATGGTGAATTTTCTTCACTGAACACAGGAAATAATTATCCCCATCCCCACTCTCACTCTACCTAACAGATATCAGGATTTAATGAGTGAGTGCTTGTTTGGAATAATAATATTTTCTTTTGATAAACCTGTCTTCCTCTATTTCAATCATGTTAGAAAACTAAAAATTTCACATAGATAATACCTCCATGTGATTCTCAAACGACTCAGAAAATGCTGACTTGGTGAATCTTTGAACAAGCATCATGAATTTAATTTTCTACTTCATTCTTCAAGTTATTTTACTTTTGCAACCTGAATTGCTTGAGGCATCAATTTTTTTTTATTCTTTCATGCTATATGGTTATTGTGAAAAGGCCAGCACTTGTTACTCGTCCCTTACTGCCCTCAAATGAGGCCATAAGCCTTCTCTCGACTAAACTCTGGAAGAACCCCATTCCCTTTACTAGTCAGAGTTGTTAGTATGGGATCAAACGATTGCCTTCTAAAAATAAAGTGTTTTTATTTTCAGTTTATTTGAGTTTCAGGGACCAGTCCATGTCAGAGACACTTATGAGTCAACCACATTGCTACGTATCTGGACTCACATGTAGGTCAGACCAAGTAAGGATAGCACATTACCGTCCTTAAAGGGAACAAGATGGGTTTTTACAATAATTCAATAAGAAACAACTTGAAAACAATGTACAAGAAGATGTTCTGACAGGGTAAAAGAGGAGAGGATGTTTCCTCTTATGGGTGAATCTTAAAGGTCACTGTTTAAAAATCAAGGACCACCCATTTTAAACAGAGATTACCCAAAAAAAATTCTCAGAGGGTCGTGAGTCTTTGGAACTCACGTTCTGAGAAAGATGGTTTGAGCAGACCTTGACTGTTTTAAATGCAAAGATAATAGATTCTTTATAAGCAAGGGTTGAAAGGTTATTGGGGATAAGTGGGAATGCAGATTTCAGATTAGCCATGACCTTATTGAATGGAGGAATGGGGGTTGAATTGTCTACTGCTCCTGCTTGTTTATATGTTCCTATGAATTATAGAGATGTCATTGAATTAGTCATCACCTCTACACCAATTAAATCCTTCAGGAAGGATATTTTGAGCAAAGCCTTGGGAAGAACAAGGGCTTTGAACATTACTTGGAAATGAACACAAACATATGAAGTCATAGTGGCAAACCAGACGATATAATTGCTACAGTCAGCATGTTGCACTGAACCAAAAAATAATCTGTAACAAATGTGGTTTGTCACATCTACCCAAAAGCTGTCCAGCATTTCTTGCTATCTGCAAAACACATGTCATCAACGGACATTGGGCCTGAGTGTAAGGAAATCCGGTTCCAAAGACAAAGCCAGATCTCAGAACAAAGCACAAATGACCAATAAGACTGCAGCACTGAAAATGCTTAGAAGATGTACAAACATATTTGTGAGGTCCAGATTCAACCAAGTGAAAGGCAGAGATGACCAAGCTTTCTGTAGTATTAACTTTACACACCTTGTTAATGGGAGAAGGTGATCCAAAGCATTTATAATCATTAATATCATCTGTCCTGAATAAGTAAGACAGCACACTTTAACAGTTAAAATTGATACGGAAGCCGGTTCCAAAATATTATCATTACCCATCCTGAAAGACATGTACATTAGGACTCCGTGGTACAGCCTATAAAAGTCCATTTCACAGCGTATCATGGGTGACCATTTCCATGGTTTGGCAGAATCACACTACAGTGTCAATATATAATCTCAAATTGACTTCCTGATGAATGCCAATAGTGCAGTAGTGGCATGAGTATCAGTATGTACAGATCTCAGTATAATTGTAATTCATCAGATTAAAATCATAGTGATTCGGCAAATCATGTGATGCAATTAAATCAGGCAGCAATCTCAAAGGCTATTACTCTGAAGTGAAATATAGGTCAGGTATGACGATGATTGTATCTGATATGTTGAGCAGAGCACCTAACACATTCAAGGACCAAAATATTCTTCTTGATCTACATGCTGATAGTCTGGATTATGAAGTTAAAGATGTTCTCAAGGCTCATCTGTTATATTTTCACCAGAGGAAGTGTGAATAATATACAATTATCAACTGCTGGAGATGAGCAACTACAGGATTTGCAAAGAATCATTATTCAGAGATGCCTGACATGCTCTCAAAAAAGTATCTGAGAAGATTTATTCATTTTGGCATAAGAAATAAACTTGGTAAATCACAACAAGTCTTTTTTGAGGGCAAACCATTCTTAATATCGAAAACATAATGCAAAGATCTTACATCCATGTTACATCAGTGATGTGTGTACTGAACACACAAGATGTCTAACACATGAAGTTGTGTACTGGCCATGGATGCATCAGGATATTCAATAATTTGTGAATTCATGTTAAGCGTGCCAAACGTATAAACCCTAGCAATGAAGGGAGCCTCTAAATTCACACAATGTTCCATTCACTCCTTGAGTAAAAGGAGCAACAGACCTATTCTCAATGCACAGGTTATTTCTCTAACTACCCTACTGTTTAAAAACTTATCAACAACTATGACCATGAGGTTGTAAACATGCTCCCTGAGCCAGTGTGCTTGGTTGCAAACATTTTGTCACTCTGCTCGGTAACATCATCAGTACACCTCTGGTGAAACATTGGTGTTCTGTCTCACTTGTTATTTATATGCCTCAGTTTGTTGGAGTGTTTGGTACCACTTCCGGTTCTGTTTCTCAGCGGTTTGTACACAGGGTTTAATTCAATGCATTTGTCGATGGAGATCCAGTTAGAATACCAGGCCTCCAGGGATTCCTTGGCGTATCTCTGGCTTGAGCAATTATGGCTGTGTTGTCCCAGTCAAATTTCTGTCCCTTGTTGTCCATGTGTAATGAGACAAGTGAGAATTGGTCGTGTCTCTTGGTTGCTAGTTGGTGTTTGTGTATCCGTATTGTCAATTTTCTTCCAGTTTGGCCTATGTAGTGTTTCTCACAGTCCTTGCATGGTATTTTGTATATTACACTGGTTTTGCTGGTTTTGGGTAAGGGATCCTTAGTGGACAACACTTCCCACTGTTGAGGAGAATTCCTCACCAAGATAGATGAGGATGAGATGATGATATCCTTCAACATAACAGCACTATTTACATCCATAAACATCGATCCAGCCAAAGAGACAATTGCCACACTGCTGGAAGAATTAAACAGGCAGGCACCCAGGACACCATCAAAATCAACAAGGACACCACCATGAAACTACCAGATCTGTGCTTCACAACACACTTCACCTTCAATGATGGCATATACAAACAAATCAATAGAACACCAATAGGATTCCCAATATCAGGACTGATTGCGGAAACAGTAATGCAAATGTTAGAACAGACAGCACTCCCCACTATACAACCCAAACTTTGAGTCTGATGTGTAGCTGACACCTTCATGATTATCAAACGCACAGAACTAGAAGAAACCCACCGACACATAGACAACATACTCACCAGGATAAAATTCACAAAAGAAGAAGAGAACACCAACAGCCAACTACACTTCCTGGACATCATGATAGAATGCAAAAGCACATGGGGAACTCCAGACTAGCATACATAGAAAGACCACTTATGATAGAATAATGTCGGATATACAGTGTAGTTTGATCTTGTAGGATAATAAGTTGGCATTCCATCGTGGGCCAAAGGACCTATACTGTGCTGTACTGTTCTACGTTCTATGTTCTATGTTCACTCCTACAGATCAGGTACTCAATTACACTAGCAATCACCCCAACACCCACAAATGGAGCTGCATCAGGACATTATTTAAACGAGCTACAACACATTGCAGCAATCCGGAACCACATAAAGCAGAACAGGAGCACCTACATGAAGTCTTCAAAAGAAATGGATACTTGAAAAGCATAATCCACCATTACCTCCAAGACAGACCACAACAGGAAGACACAACACGACCAGAATCACTAATCACCCTGCCATTCATCAAGGACATTTCAGAGACGACTGCAAAACTAGTCAGACCCCTAGGTATCAGGGTAGCCAACAAACCAACAATAACCCTCCGACAGCTACTGATGAATGGAAAGGATCCCTTACCCAAAACCAGCAAAACCAGTGTAATATACAAAATACTATGCAAGGACTGTGAGAAACATTACATAGGCCAAACTGGATGAAAATTGACAATACGGATGCACAAACACCAACCAGCCACCAAGAGACACGACCAATTCTCACTTGTCTCATTACACATGGACAACAAGGGACAGAAATTTGACTGGGACAACACATCCATAATTGCACAAGCCGAACAAAGACATGCTAGGGAATTCCTGGAGGCCTGATATTCTAATCAGAACTCTATTAACAAACACATTGAATTAGACCCGGAGTACAAACCATTGAGAAACAGAATTGGAAGTACCAACCACCCCAACAAACTGAGGCATATAAATAACAAGCGGGGCAGAACACCAACGCTTCACCGGAGGCACACTAATGATGTCATCTAGCAGGGTGACAAAATATTTGCAACCAAACCCACTGGCTCGGCGAGCAAGTCTACAACCTCATCCACAACCCAAGCTACAAATCTTCTCAAAAACTTTAAATAAGACCATCACTGACACTATAAACTCTATTTTCAGTTTATTTGGTGTTCTGGAATGAATCATGTCAGACTGTGTACCCCAGTGCACTGACAAACCATTTTAAGCTATGTATAATGAGAGAGGAGTGACACATATCATCTGTCTATACTCAAACAGTCTGACAGTGTGAGGGTGGGATGAGAATTAGGAAGTAGGGGTCATGGAAATATGTTGCAGGGAAGACAAAGGCTAGAGCTTACTGATAACAAGGGAACCACAAACCCCAACACTCTTCATCCCATCACCATCCTCCTCATTTACTGAGGCACCATTGGTGGCCCAGAACCCTGCAGCAGCACCTTCCACTCTTGAACTGAATAGTGGGAAGACTTGCTGCTACCAGGAGCCTGACATAAGGTCTATCCCATCAATAAGTGGTTCCCTTCATGACAACCTGAATTAAATCCAGCCCCACTGACTTATCAAAACCTGGTGAGAAACATCTTAATAGGAAGCAATTCCTTGTTGAGGTTGTCGTCATGCTTACAATTATACTCTCATCACCTATCTTCACTCTTCACTGTTTTAAGACAGGGAAGATATAACTTACTGTCTTTCCCACATATTGTTACTGGCCCAGAAGTTGCAACCATGTTAATATTTCTGGTGAATTCATAAATTAGATCATTGCATGACCAAATTGTCCAGTGACAAACTTATTCTAAAACCTTGCTAATTATAACATGTTACAGTGAGCATAGCAATGATTTGCGAATGATGTAGCTAATGCAAAAATGAAACCCATTGCAACATAACATTGCACAGGACAATATATGTTCAAATATATATTTTAAAATTGAACTGATGTACGGAAACTAGTGCAAGTTCAAATCAGAGAGAACCTGATTCATCTTTCAGGAGTCGTTATTGGATTTGTTTGTAACCAGCCCTACCTATGGAGGTTGTATAAGGAATACAGAAGTTAATACTTTTAATTTTCAGTTCCTTAAGTTGTCCTCAACTCCTGTAATATTTCTGACTTGCTATTTGAATTGTGATAAGACGTAAATGTTGACTTATGTATATTCAAGCTTAAAGTAATGACTATGTGAATTACATATCAAAATGTCAGACTTGGGTGAGAGTTTAAGAAACAAACGCACAGAATGCTGGAGAAACTCAGCAAGTCTGGTGCATCTGTGGAGAGAGGAACACAGTTAATGTTTCAGGTCTGCTATGACTCTTCAGAAGAAAAGTTTATTGAGCTTTTCTCTCTCCATAGATGTTGGCAAACCTGCTGAATTTCTCCAGCCTGTTCTGTGTTTGTTTCAGATTTCCAGCATTCATCATATTTTGCCTTTATGCGAGTTTGAGACTATGGACCAGCATCCTTTTCCCTATCCCTGCCAATCCATATGATTACACTGTTTTGAATTTTACAACAATGACTCCAGACACTGTTGGAACCACTTGACAGGCTGACTTTGAAAATGTACAAATTGAAGTTGGCACAAATATTTCTTAAGTAAATCTTGAATTACAATGTTATAATTTCACAGCAGCACCAACTTGCCAAGGTTTAAATCAATTTGGTGATGAAGGACCTTATTGTTACTGTTAATGTCATTAAATGTTATTATTGATTTTCATGGTCAGGGATGGAACTGCTCAACATTTTCAGTGAGAGAAATAGCAGAGCAATACAATAATTCTGGCCAATTATGGAGTTGCTGAAGCTGAAGTTATGCCTTAGTTTTCTGAGGCCCTGGCATCATAAATTGAGTGTATGGTACGTATGTGCCATTGCAATAGCAAAGGTGTTTGGGGAAAGGAACAATATTACTTTCTTCCCTACATTTACACGACAGTAATAAGAGCTCATTTTGTACCACTCTTTTACTACTGAGGTTGCTTAATACATTGGATGTTGAACTAATTGAAATGATTTCAATTTTTCAAGAGGAATTTCCTAACTCATTCTTGCAAATGATTAGATTCATTTAGTCCAGTAGTCTAGATATAGTCTGTTTGTCTAACAGCTGTAGCTACAATCTGAACCCCAATCCTGAAAACTGACCTTTCCATAATGTTGGTGGGAGATTGCAGAACGCCCAGAGAGACTAAATAAATGAAGCTCATCAATTATCTGTTATACAACCTGCGAAATATTCTTCTGTCAGCTCGTCATTCTCGTATTTTGATGTTCGCACCTTTATATAGCAGCAGATGTTTCTGATTTAACTCCACAGACTTTAGCCCATTTTATTCCCCCAGTTCCACAGTCTTATGTTCATTAAATGGGAGTTGTACCACGAGAACTGGAATTCACAGCTTTACAGTTAACAGTTCACTGCTGGAAAAATAGTGCCAGTACATGCTTTCTCACAGTTTGTAGAGATGAGTCTGACAACAAAAAGAAATTGTTTAAAATGTATCTATTAAAGCAATTTATACTTGAACCAAAGAATTTGAGTGCACACTAGTGATTATTAATTTGTCCACAGTTAGCAATAAGCCGCACACAGCTCACCTCCATATAAATCATCTCCCATTTTTGATTTTCTCTCCCATCACTGATTGGGAAGAAGAGGGATGGGGAAACTGCAGGAAGATTTACTTGGACTGGAAAGGGGTGGTGGTGGTGGTGGTGTTTGGGGGCAGATGAACTTATATTGCCATTCCTGCCCTTTCATGTTATCTTGAAGGTGCTGATATGTTGAGTCCAAAATTATTGTAACTTCACCTCTCCCCTGGCTCTAACTCTGAGTCCAACTGCTTCCGTAAAGATATACCCTTTCCCTGGTCACGAGAAGTCTCCAAGGTGTCTGCGTCTTATTGGTTTGGGGTGATGGAAGACTAGAAAGTGACATTCCTTTCCTGTATGATGGGGTAGACATCATGCTCAGCTTGAGAATGACTGAGGTGAAGACTTCAGGAATAAAAATGGGAATGGGGTTGATTACAGAGTATGGCGAGTACCTGTCAAATATTGGATTCAGGTTCTAGAAACATTAAGTTCTCAACTAGAGCCTTGGGCAGGATATAGGACAGAGGATGTGCAAACTTGGTCATATCCATTAAAGTTGAACTGAATGCATCAGATATGTCTGCACTGTAGTTAGTCCTGTGAGCCCTCCCCACTGCCCATCACCCTTCATCTCCCTCACCCAACCCTCCAACAAGTATCGGCTTCCACCACAAACACAATCTAGGACCACAGGTATTATAATATCAGGGATGATCTGCAATTGCCATCTACTACTGCCCTTCACAGCTGCCATATTACTCATAGCACACCATCTTTCCATATTCCCTCAGGGCAGAATCAACAAAGCTGCTCTTTGATCCTAATGGACAGAAACCATGTCCTTAGCACAAGATAACAAGCATGGGGCTGGATGAACACAGCAGGTCAAGCAGCATCATAGGAGCAGGAAAACTTGACGTTTCGGGCCTAAACCCTTCATCAGAAAAATGATGCTTGTTATCTCGGATTCTCCAGCATCTGCAGTACCTTTTATCTCCTTAGCACAAGGTTGGTTTATCACAAGGTCAGCTGAAGGGCAAAAGGGAATCGAGCATTACCACAATGTGGCATCCACTCCTCCCCCTCACTATAACTCAGGACTGACTCTTGGGCATGGCTATAATGGTGCAAATGTTATAGAAATAATTTGTTAAATTTGTTGCTATTTATCTTGCTGTATTGTTGCTGTTGTGTTATTTGTTTGTTTAAAAAATCTCTTTTTAATAGTTATCTCTGGAACGTCAGTTCTGAGGAAGAGTCATACCTGAGTTGAAACATTAACTCTCTTCAGAGTTTCTCTCTCCACAGATACTGCCAGACCTGCTGAGTTTCTAATTATCTGTGGAGCATTTAATCTCTATTTGTGATCCAACAATTTCTTTACTTTTACAGCATGTCAAAGGACAGGGTGCTGGCAACAGTGCAAGGATCATGGTGGTGGGGCAAGGTCATCCGGCAATTTGTGGTTATTCCCAAATTTTGGCACATTTCTTCCTTAGCACAGGTCATTGGATTCTTTTGCACGGTAATACGACAAGACCTCTAATTCACCATCATTTTGTCGGCAAGTTCTGATCCAATAAGATCACCAATGAGCAACCATTTGGCCAAAGTACCCCACAGTGTGCCCAGCATCAACAGAACCATTTCCCTGAGTATAACGGGAGTAGGAATACAGGCAGATTTATTTCCTTACCACTCACTGTGCCCAGAGGTCAACTGTAAAATTCAAACTACAATTAATTAACTCAGCACAGTTTGGGGAATACAACTTGGGAACTTCCCCTCTAGAAAGCTCCAAACTATGCTGCACCATGCCTCTTTGCACAATACAAAAACAATTCCTATTTGAAATACTGTTCCCTTTCACCCCTTATATTCTTCCACATTCTGCCTGCCTTATATTGCTATTATAACTTTATGTTTTCAACTCATACAATGTCTATTTTATCGTTTATCATTACTTTGTTCTGTTCAGCTAACTATCTTTGTTCCTAAAATGGAAGGGGTCTCTTTCCTGAAAGATTGTAGGGACATTTTGAACAGTCACCTTTCAAACTCTGGCTTACACCTTTAATTACTTTTCCAAAATGAAGCTAATCCCTTCCTTTCAGATGAACTTTTCCACTGGATGATGTCATGGTTTGTGAAATGAACAGATTATGCGAGGAAAGTGCCTGAGATTCAATTCATAACATTGGCAGTAAAACAGTCGACTTAGGGAAGGATCATGTATAAATCTGTCAAATTAGAAATTACATATTTGATATTTTAAAGTTCCCAACATTACAATATTAAGAGTCTGTTACATGCCAGAATTGGAATAATTTTCTGTTAGTGAGTAAAACTGTGAATTTACTTTCAGAGATTAATGTTGCCATGGCAAACAGATGAGCATATTTCATGGCACCATATGTAATGAATTTTAATACTATTACTATAGAATGTACAGCTGTAATTGTTTTGGCATTTTAAGCTTTGAGAATCCAATTCTGGAACTGAGGTAAAAGGGTCTTTTCTTACTTTCAATCAATATCAGAAGAACAACTTCAGCTGGCATCTGAAAAACTCTCCAGAAATATTTTGATTTGGCCTGAGTTTAGAACATATGAAATGCCTACATATTTAGTTGAATGAACTGCCAGGAGCCAGGGGATAGATTCTATGAAAATAAAAAAATAAGTATACATCTTTTACATATCAGGAAAAGTCTATTAGATCCATAAAGATATGCCCTTTTGATAAATCTTAGCCTCTTATAAAGTCACTACAGGGGAAGATTATCTCTACGAAGTAAAAAAAATCATCAACACATGTATAAATACGAACTTTTAATTGAACTTAGCATACAGAGCAAATTTTCCCCATAATTTTCTGTCTCCTGCTTTGAGAAATGTACCTGAATGCATCTTGAGCCTCAAATATTGACTACTGTAATGACTTGATAACCTCATTCGTCCCATTTCTGATGCAGTGGGTTCTTGGGAAGACTGCTACAGATTGGAGGAGTTACTTCCTTCTCTAGCTGATATATTCTTTCAGCTGGTTGTGTTTAAAGCTGTTTCATAGATCAAACATGGATTTTTTTTTAAATTCACATGTAAGATGTGGGTGTCACTGTCTGTGCCAGCATCTATTGGCTGTCACTAGTTGTCCTTGAGAAGATGTTGATGAGCTACCTTCTTCAACAGCTGCAGCCCATGTGTTGTAAGTGTACCCATAATGCCCTTTGAGGGCAATTCCAGGATTTTCAACCAGTGACACTGAAAGAACTGTGATCATCCAAATCAAGTTGGTGAGTAGCATGAAGGGAACTTGCAGGTGGTGGTGTTCCCATGTATCTGCTGGCTAAGTCCTTCTACATGGAAATGGTCATGGATTTGGAAGGAGCTATCTAAAGAACTTTGACGTATTTCTACAGTGCGACTTGTAGATAGAACACAATGCTGCTATTGAATATCAGTGGTAGTGGTGGGAGTAGATGTTTATGGATGTGATGCCGCTCAAGCGGGTTGCTTTGTCCCGGATGGTGTCAAGCTTCTTGAGTGTTGCTGGAGCTGCACCAAATCATGCAAGTAGGAAGTATTCCATCACATGCTTGGCTTGTCAAAGTTTGACGCAGAAGACAACACACATGGCAGAAATTACATCTGGAGGAAGGACAATGAGAGATAGAAAAGTGACAATTGGGCCTGAGACACGACAATGCACAATGACAGATCTGGGCAGAAAAAAATAGAAATGTTTAATGACAGGTAAAGGTACAGTGGCCTTGTAGGAGTTAGGAGCTGAGTTACTTACTGTAGTATTTCTACCCTCTGACTTGCTCTTGCAGCCGCTGTAGTTATATGGCAAGTGCGGTTCAGTTTCTGACATGCATTATATTGGTATCAATTCCAGAATAGTTTCTCAATATTGGTGTGAAAGGATCCAGGTGAAGTTTAATGTTCTAGTGAGAAGACCTGACCATTTGTTGACAATGGCTAAGCGAGCTAGGTCAGTCCAGGGAGGACGGACAGGTCAAGGGGCTCCATTCCCGCCTCTTCGACTTGTCTGCCTCCTCTCCACCTATCCTCTCCTCTATCCATCCTCTATCCACCTCCCTCTCTCTCCCTATTTATTTCAGAACCCTCTTCCCCTCCCCCATTTCTGATGAAGGGTTTAGGCCCGAAACGTCAAGTTTTCCTGCTCCTGTGATGCTGCTTGACCTGCTGTGTTCATCCAGCCCCATGCTTGTTATCTCAGATTCTCCAGCATCTGCAGTACCTTTTATCTCTGTTGACAATGGCTGTCTATTATCCCCAGCAGAATTCAAACAATGTGTCTCTGGAAAGTGCAGATGGTGGAAACAGGCGAGATTTGGCATACGTAAATGGCATGGACAGTAAAGATGAATCTTTCATTATTGAGGGAGTGAATGTATCATCTGAGTGTCTTTGGACCTGATGATATTAGCCCAGGTATAATCCTTTTTCCAAGCCTGATCAGGTTTAAAAATGACTCACTTACCTTTAGATGTCTATGTGGTGAATAATTTCATCCAAGATGTTTGTTTACTTGCAGATACATTCTATTTTGTCCAAAAACACACAATTTGTGGTCACAGTCAGTCAGTGTGGCATTTTATAGATTCCTGCTTTCAGAATAAAACCAGCCTGATTCCAGGTTAAAACTCTGAGACAGATTCTGAACAAGGCCTGACACCTACTACTCAGTGTCTGACCTGAGATGGTACCTTTTCTATATTCCTATTGCTCTGCCTGATTGTCATGACAGCACAGCACTGACATTGACTTTATAAATACTTTATTCACCGTCTAACGCTCTTGGTCACCTGCAGAGATTTATTATTTGACACTCCACTCACACTGGTTGTATGACCTTTTGATCTCTCTGCCCTTGATCTCTCTACCTATAAACTCTGTATGTGTGTGCTTTCCTCTCTCACTGCACCTGACAAAGCGGCTGAGCTCCAAAGACTTGTGTGATTTCAAATAAACCTGTTGGACTATAACCTAATGCTATTAGTTCCTGATGCAGTGTTATGCAATTGGGAAAT
Organism: Ginglymostoma cirratum; assembly: GCA_024137785.1. Lineage (NCBI taxonomy): Eukaryota > Metazoa > Chordata > Chondrichthyes > Orectolobiformes > Ginglymostomatidae > Ginglymostoma > Ginglymostoma cirratum. Next base: position 3,101,063 of record JAHRHZ010000032.1, read on the forward strand.
TTTATGAATACTACAATGCTAATGAGACTTACGTATGAAAGAAATTTTCATCCTTATTTCAAGTGCCTCCATGCCCTTGCATATTCTTAACTCTTTAATCTTATGAAACGCCAGAAACCCCCAAGGTGCTGCTCCTCTTGAGCATTTTCATTTATAAATTTTATAATTGATCGATCATTGTTGGTTATGCCTTCTGTTATCACTACTTCAAAACCTAAGATACCTTCCTTACATCTCTCCACTCCTTAACATCATTTTCCCCCTTTAATCAGATTTTTGATCATCTGATCTAATATCATCTTATGCGACTCAACGATATGTTGTGTTTCATAATGCTCCTGTGATTTTTATAATGTATTTCATGACGTTTAGGGGTGCTACATAAATATAAGTTTTTGTTGTCATTGACTAAAAGCCTGCTTTTAATCCCTGAAGTCATGGATTACAGGGGGCACCTGATTTGATGTCATGCGTAGTTACCATGTAGTTCCTACTTTCAGAGGACAACTTACAAACCTGGTGCTCTTTGGGCTTCCCAAGGAGTGATTGTCTCAGTCTCTTTTATGCCAGTTAGCCTTTGATCTATGTCCTCTCCACTGACGGTCCCCATAACTTTTTCTGTCATTAAACATTTCTGTTGTTTTCTCCTCAGATCTGTCATTGTGCACTATCATGTCGTAGGCTCAATATTCACTTTTCTATCTCTCATTGTCCTTCCTCCAGGTGTAATTTCTGCCATGCATATTGTCTTCTGTGACAAACTTTGACCCAGAAGCTATAGAATAAAGAAAATTTGTAATTTCTCTAAAATATGTGACATGTACAATTATTATTGACGTTGCTCCAGAAGGACCGTAAGATCTTAAGACTATAAGAAGCAGGAACAAGAATAGGCTGTTTGGCCCTGCAGGCCTGCTTCACCATTCAATAGGATCATTGTTAATCATCCAACTCAGTTCCCTTTTCCTGCTTTTGTTCCCTACCCTTTGATCCATTTGGTGCTAAGAACTATATTTGAAAGTCTTCAGAGTTTGGGCCTCAACAGTTTCCTTTGACAAGAATTCCACAGGCTGACAACTCTCTGGGTGAGGAAATTCCTCCTCATTTCTGTTCCAAATGCTTATTTATCCTTAATTTGTGGTTCCTGTCTCTAGATCATTGATATATCATCATTCTTTCATCTACCTTCATAGAATCCCTACATTGTGGAAACAGGCCCTTTGGCCCAACAAGTCCACACTGAACCTCAGAGCATCCCACCCAGACTCATCCTCCTATAACCCACCTAATCTACACATCCCTATGGGCAATTTAGCATGACTAATCCACCTAATCAGCACATCTTTGGACAGTGGGGGGAAGCCTGCACAGATGTGGGGAGAACATGCAAACTCCACACAGACAGAGAGTTGCCCAAGGCTGGAATTGAACCCAGGTCCCTGGCGCTGTAAGGCAGCAGTGCTAACCACTGAGCCACCATGCCATCTCCTGTTTAATACTATTAGAATTTTATAGGTTTCTATGAGATCCCCCTCATTCATCTAAACTCTATATTTATATCCTTATCATTACCTTAATGTGGATTTAAAACACTAGTCTTTGACAAATGTTTCTTACCTTCTAACAGAACATGAAGTTCTAGCATATGAAAATCACTGTCACCACGAAGGTCCTTTACCATGAGGTTGTTGATCAATCCTATTTTATCACTGATTGCCTTCCCGATTGGCTTTAGAATGTACTACTTCATGAAACAGCCCCAAATACACTCTGTGAATGCATCTTCCAAGCTACCTTTACCAATCTGAATCATCCAATCTACATGAAGATCATAGTCACCCATGACTGTAGCTGTATTTGCATACATCGCTTTTTATTCCTGCATCCACTGTATCACAGTTTAATTACTGTTACAGGCCCTGTACCCTCACATGTCACCTTAGACTTTTCTGATTTAACATCTCTACGAAAATGATTTTACACTTTGCTGTTTCAGGCTAAGTTTATCTCTCATTACTGTGCCAATGCTATTCTTAATAATTATATGAAAGATAAGGTGCTTTCCTGCTCCTCTAATGCTGTCTGGCCTGCTGTGTTCCTCCAGCTCCACAATGTGTATTCTCTGACTCCAGCATTGGCAGTTCTTACTGTTTCTATCCCAGAAGTAGGGTCATGACACTAGACCCCAGATCCTCCTTATCCCTTGTTATCTTCTGTTTACCAATGCTGATTAAGAGTTTGTTCAATGAAACATGGACATCAGAAAACTCACCTGATTACTATTGGTCAATTAAGTCTTTTGGGAAGTGTGACAAATTGGGCAGCCATGTGATTGCTGAAAACTGTACTAATGATGGGTAAGCTCACAATTAATACCCCCATATTGACAAAAAGGTTTGGCTATAAATGAATTTGGTAAATAATGAGATAGCCTTAAAAGAATTATTGTCACTTTGCATTTGTCCTCAAGTTCAGAGCAACCTCCTGCATCTGGTTAGCATCTTGAATGACCGAAATAGTTGCAATATTGTTTCATAACCTTGAATTTTGCTCCCATTGGCCCATGCTATGTCCTTCCATATTCCCACCCACCCTGTGTTCTGAAGGTCAGAGCCTACAGGAGAAATATTATTTTGTCTATAGTTTTTTTCTCCCTGGAATGAGATTCTGACACAAGCCAGGCATTCTGAATGTCGTGGCAGCTGAGGGGAACAGGACAGGAGCTTTGTGTGATAATCAAGCTCATGTAATCCTCTTCGCAGCTGTTCAGTGTTATCTGGTGCAAAAGGAAATTAAATCTGTGCTTGTGATATGTAAGTGATGATATATTCAAAGGTTTAAGATTGCCCAGTGGGTCTATAACACGTGCCCACTCATTGCATGGGAGCAGCTTGTTGACATGGCTGGGAGGATGTGTGTTGTGAAGACAGACTGCATTGACTTCGAAGTAAAACAAACATTTTAGCATGAACTGAAAGTATATGAAATTGTTATTGTAAATCCCTGTGTCATTTTTAGCAGTGTAAGTGTCCTGTAACAAAACCACAAGTCAACATTGCAAAACCCTTAAAAGGATGCTGCTACCAACTCCTGAGAATACATTGTCTGCATGCCTTCTTCAGAAACATTTCTGAAAAGGATTAGGTTATAGTGTATCAAATAAAATTATCGTAAGAATGGCAAGAATGTAAATACTGGCACCTCTGTAAAGTTTTGGAAAACTTAATTAAAAAATAGTTTTAATGATTCAGTCTGTTTGCCTATCAACTGCACAAGACTGGAGATTGCCCTCTTGTGAGATAACATTCCCCAGAAGCGCACGTGTTTGTGCTAAAACAAAGAATGGATTGATACTAAACTCTTTGACAACCTATGCTAGTATGAAATGGGCTTCTAGAAGTATCTTATATATCAGGACTACAATGCGCTCAGTCAAAAGTCATAGTCAGAGTCATACAGCATGGAAACAGACTCTTTGGTCCTACTCATCCATGCCGACCAAGTTTCCCAAACTAAGCTAGTCCCACTTGCCTGCATTTGGCCCATATCCCTCCAAACCATTCCTATCCAAGTACCTATCCAAATGTCTTCTAAGTGTTGTAACTATATGTGCATCTACCACTCCCTCTGGCAGTTCATTCCACATACAAATCACCCTCTGCTTGAAAAAGCTGCCCCTCAGGTATCTTTTAACTCTTTCTCCTCTCACCTTAAATATGCCCTCTAGTTTTGAACTCTCCTGCCTTATATAAGACCGTCATGATTTTATAAACCTATATTAGGTCACCCTTCAACCTCCTATGCACCACTGAAAGAAGTCTCCGCCTCTCCTTATAACTCAAACTCTCCAATCCCAACAAGTCCACACCGACCCTCATAACCATTTGTGCTGTTATTTCATCCGTTTTGTTCGAGAGAGTAGAGAGCCATTAATTTTGCCCTTTTACCATTTCCCCCATTTGACCTACTTGTTACTGTTTGACTAAGTTTGTACAATCTGTCTCCCCTCCCCGCTGCTACCTCCACCCCAGCCCCGGCCCTGTCCCAATCTGGGTATCATTATCCAAATAGCTGCCCAGTAATGCTGCCATGTCCTCTTGCTTTGTAATCCTATATTTTCGGTCTCCCCAGCCCCTTCACTGCAGTCCTAGTTATGTGACTCACCAGGACACTGACCTCATCATATTTCAAATGAAACTAGTCCCACTAGAATAACTCCTTCTATCCCAATACTGGTATCAGTGCTCCATGAATAGAAATCTGTTCCACCACACCAGTCTTTGAACTATGCATTTAACTCCTTCACTTTATTTAGTCCTGTGTTAGTTTGCCCCTGGCTCAGATAGTCATTTAGAGATTATTACCTTGGAGGTGCTGCTTTCTAATTTAGCTCCTAAATGTTCAAAATCCCTCAGAAGAACTTCCTTTTTAGTTCTACCAATGTTGTTGGCGCACTGTGAATGACGACTACAGGACTGCCCCATCCACACCCCACCACCCCATCCTGTGGCCCCCCACCCCACCACCTCCCCTCCCTCCAATTCTTTTCCAGCCCTGAGGACATGCCCTTAATCCAGGCACCAGGTAGACAAAACAGCCTTTGGGAATCCCGCTCACGGCTACAGAGAACAGTATCTATTCTCCTAAATACACAGTCGCCTATCACTACTACATTCCTATTTCCTCTTCACTTATTACAAAGTGTAGTAATTCGTTTACTCATCCTCCCTGCAGTCCCCAATCATATCAGCACAGCTTGCAAGACCCTTGTAATTATTGGACAATTACAGTGGCCAAGGCTGCTCAAATGCAATCCCCAAATTAAGAAAGTAAGAAACCGTGGGATTCAGGTAAATTTGGTTTGAATCCAGGCAAGAGGCAAAGGGGTGTTTTAGTGACTGGAAGGTCTGTCCGTGGGATTCTGCAGGGATCACTGTTGGGGCCTTTGCTGTCTGTGGTGTATATAAATGATTTAAACTTGAATGTAGAAGGGTTATCAGTAAGTTCATGGATGATATGAATATTAGTAGGGTGGTTAATAGTGAAGAGGATAGCCTTAGATTACAGGAAGGTATAAATGGGCTCATTGGAAGAGCCGATCGGGGCAAATGGTTTTCAATCCAGATAAGTTGAGGGAGAACCCTGTGAAGCACCAAGGATCAGATGGACCTTGGGGTACATGGCCACTGGTCCCTAGCAGGGCGGTTAGATAAACTGGTGAAGAAGGTTCATGGTATTCTTGCCTTCATTAGCTGACGCTTAGAGTTTTTGATCAGGGAGGTTATGCTGGAACCACAGCTAGAGTATTGTGTGCAGTTCAGGAATCCACATTATAACAGGGATATGATTGTACTGGAAAGGATGCAGAGATTTACCAGGATGTTGCCAGGGCTTGGGAATTTTAGTTATGACTGGGATTGTTTTCCTTGGGGCAGAGGATACTAAGGGGAATAATGATTGTGATGTATAAAATTATGAGGGGCATAGACAAGATAGACAAAAAGAAATTTTCCCATTGGGGAAGGGATCGTTGATCAGAGAGCATAGATTAAGGTAAGGCGCACAAAGTTTAGTGGGGACATGAGGAAAAAGTTTTCACTGAGAGCATCTGGAATTCACTTCCTGTACAGGTGGTAGAGCCAAGTGCTGGGATAATGGGATTAGAACAGTTAGGTGGTTGTTTTTGATGGGCCAAAGGGTCTTTTTCTGTGCTGTAGGCCTCTATGATTAAGAAGAAGAACTTGAAAAGGTATAATTTCACCATTATTACCTGAACCACATGCAAATTGTCGCTCCACATACTGATTGTGCAGAACTTTTTTCTTTGTCCTGCTTATGTCATTGGTACCTACATAGACCACAGTGATTTGATCCTCTCTTTCCCACCTCGAGTTCCTCTCCAGCCTTGAGCAGATGTGCAGGTAAACTGCTCCCAGGGCTCTTTCTTCTTGTTGCAGTAGACAGTATCGGTCCCTCTCATTATCCTGTCCGTTACTAACACTATATTCCTTCTTACTGTCCCCTCTGGAGTGGCTCCTGTACCAAGGCACCATCGTCACTTAGCGCCTTCCCCGTGCAGTTCTCACTCTCAATCAGGCAAGTTGAAAAAATCTCAAAGCTGTTGGACAATTGCAAAGACTGAGGTATACATATTGTAGATTGTATTACTGCTCTAACCTTATTTATTGTTTGTACAAAACATGAAATCTTGCACCTTTATGAACATTGTAAGTTCCCTGGATCTCACACTTTGTTTACTTTTTTAAAAAATCTACTTGTTCCTAACCATATTGCAGTATAAATTTGGTAGTCTGGACCATGACAGTAACAAATCTCTCCCCATTTAAGCAGAATGCTACTTTACTATTCTTCCCGCCAAAGTGAACAAGTCCACATTTTCCCACATTATAGTCCGTCTGCCATTTGTTTTTTCCTTTTTGCAGGCTCTCTACCTTCTCTGAATAACTAACTTTTCAACCTACCTTAATGTCCTCAACAAATTTTGCTGTTATACATTACATCTTTTCTCCAAGTTATGATATAGGTTGTAACTAGTTGAAGATCCAGCACCCCACTCATTGCAATTTTATCAATCCAGATAAAACCTATTTATACCAACTGTCTTCTCCCTTTTAACCAACCAATCCTTTATCCGTGCTAACATGTTGCTTTTTACACAATGTGCTTTTGTGCAGTAGTCTTTGAAATTACGCTCATCAAGTACCTCTTGGAAATCCAAGTACATCAATACTACAGATTTCCCCTTATCAACTTCCTTGTTAATTTCTCAGAAAATCCATTAAATTAGTTAAACATAACTTCCCTTTCACAAAGCTATGGTGTGGAAAACTTTCTTCACTTGAAGTATTCTGAATCTGCATGTTCTACTGTGCATGCTCATTTATTTACTATAAAAAAGACATGTTATTAGTGTTTTGAGCATTTAGCATATTAAGAGGTTGCAGATAGTATAGGAAGGTAAAGGTCAGCATTGATCTTATTGACTATCAGAACAGGATCAAAATGTCTAGAATAAGGACAACAAATGATGATTACCTATATGCGCTTCTTTTCCAGAAACCAAATAAAACCACTGTCATGCACTAAAAACATACTGTATCATACCAGAAAAGATAACAAATGTGTATCACTTACAATTTGTAACAATTCTGACAGCAGAACAGCCGTTAAAAGCGAAGTCAAAAATAAACTGTCAAATGATTATAACTATGATATATTAAAAGGCTTCAGTGTAACGATTCTTTCTTCTACATTCCAAATAACTCCCAAAGAACTCCTCATCATTTTTCTGTCACAGTTTAAGGTCCCCCTTGGATGTCAGATAACTACAACTTACAAGTGATGAATCACCAAGCAGCTACTAATAAAAAAATACCAGCAAGAAGGAGAAGGCACGCCAATAAAACTGTTCACAATATTTTTGAAGAAGTTTTCAGCTACTAAATCTCAAGAGCCTCAGTTTCAACATGCACAGAAGAACTGCATTTCATGAGTAAATTGAAAATGACTTTTCCTAATGTACTCCCATATTCATTAAATCATAAGCGCTGCTTATCCCAGGTATTTTATCGGATGACTATTCCAGATACCTTGTGGTAGTTGCGCCCTCTACCAGTATGTGATACGGGGTAAGGGATGTTTGAGGTAATTCCCTCCACCCAATCTTCTTTGCCTTGGCCTATCTAGTGATTAGTGGTGGAGGATAAACCACTGTAGAGAAGAGGCACAGCTTTTAGTTAACAAAAAGGCATATTGTATGTTAGCAACCTTAGAAAGTTGAAACAGATATATCTTCTCCCTTCTAGAGTTGAACTCTTTGCCTTCACCTGCAGACTGTATGTGACATCAATAAAATGTAATGAGGGATTACCCTTACAACAAGAATGTTCACTGATATTTACACAATATTCAATTTAATTTAAAATCCCATAGATAATGAACAGTTACTACTCACATGCTGTAAGAATTGAACTGCATCCTAGCTTGGTCTGACTAAGATTTCTTGCTAAGTCAAAATCCTATAATTCTATTTCTAGCAGCACTGTGGAAAGACTTCAACTTCAATGAGCTAGCAGAAGCTCACCACCACTGTCTCAAGAGTAACAATGTATCAGCAATAAATGCTGAGCTTACTTGTGATGCCCATATCCTTAGAATGAATGAAAAAATACAAATGCAATACTAGATGTATATGTACAGTACAATAACTTTTAAAAAAAGAGATAAAGTGCTGAAGCTCTACCTCTGCAATGAGAACAGAAAACAGAATTGTACTACCTACAGGGCAGCACGGTGGCTCAGTGCTTAGTTCTACTGCCTCACAGCGCCAGTGAGCTGGATTTGATTCCACCCTTGGGTGACTGTCTGTGTGGGGTTTGCACACTCTCCCTGTATCTGGATGCTCCAGTTTCCTCCCAAAGTTCGAAGATGTGCAGTCTAGGTCGATTAGCAATGCTAAATTTCCAGTAGTGTTCAGGGATATGTAGATTCTGGGTGGGATGCTCTGAGCGTCAGTGTAGACTTGTTGGCCTGAAGGTCCTGTTTCTGCACTGCAGGGATTCCATTAAGTTGCAGATTCATGCAGCAAACCTGTCAATATCTGAAGAGAGAAAGAAAGTTCAAATTCAGGTTTATGTTTTATTAGATCAGCTCAATGCCTGTATCTTTCTTATTAACCTGAATTTTGACATTCCAAACCCACTTCAGGATTTATGTGTTTAATGTTACATTGTGGTGTTGGTACACAGTTAGATTTGACAGTTGCTGGATTGTACTATAACATCTGTGGACATATGATGAAAGAATCCCATGACACTGAAGAAGAAAAAATTTCTAGTGTCCTGAGCCAATTTTCCTGTCGCAGACATATTAGATTAACATTTTCATTTGTTCATGGAATGTGCATGAATCTGGTAGGACCAACAGTTATCACCTATCCATAATTGCTCTTCAGAAGGTGGTGGTGAGCAGCCTTCTTGAACTGTGACAGCTCATATAATGTAGGTACATCAACAATGTTTCAAGATTTGGACCCAGACACAGTGATATTTATTTCCTATTCCAGATGGTGTCTGACTTGGAGAGGGGTTTGTAGGAAGTGATGATGTTTCTATGTGTCTCCTGCTCTTGTCTTCCAGGTGGCAGAAGTCTGGAAGGTGCTGTTGAAGAAGTCTTTTTGAGTTGCTACATTTGATCACAGAAATAAAAGAAACCTTAAAGCACGGTACATGATCAGCATGTCAAGTTGTAAAGCATTTTAAAGTCAATTATGTGCTTTGAAATGTTGACACTTTTGTAATGCAAGAAACATGGCAGTCCATTATGTTTTTACCAATCCCACAAAAACAGAAATGAGAACATGACCAGAACATGACATGTGAATAGTGCCAACCTTCTCGTGTGTTGTTGGAGCTGAACTCAACCAGAAAAATGAAGTGTATTCAAACACCTATGCTGTACCTTGTAGATAGTGGACAGGATGTGGGGTGTCAGGTGGTGAGTTACTCAGCGCGGTGTTCTCTCTCTGATCTGCTCGGAAGCCTCAGTATTTATGTAACTGGTCCAGTTACATTTTTGGTCAATGGTAACGTTAATGGGATGCTGATGGAGGGGGTTTCATAATAGTAATGGCATTCAATGTCAAATGAAAGTGGTGATGTTCTTTCTTGTTGGAGTAGGTATTGCATGCCATTTCTCAGCCCAGCCTAATGTTGTCCATGTCTTATTACTTATCATCATGGATTTCTGAACATCATTCAATCACGAGTGATCATTCCATATCAGGCCTTAAGATGTAAGGAATAATGAAGCAGGTCAAGGTGATTGGCCAAGGGCTTTATTCTGAGGAAATCCTGAAATGATGGCCTGGGACTTTGATGATTTTCCCCCAACAACCATTCTCCTTAAAGTACAATTCCAGTGATGATGTGGAGGTTCCGGTGTTGGACTGGGGTGGACAAAGTCAGAAGTCACACAACACCAGGTTATAGTCCAACAAGTTTATTTGGAATCACACAAGCCTTTGGTGCACAAGCCCTTCGTCACCTGACAAAGGGGCTGTGCACCAAAAGCTTGTGTGATTCCAAATAAACATGTTGGACTATAACCTGGTGTCATACAATTCCAGCGAATGGAACGTTTGTCCCTGGTTCCCGTTGAAGTCAGTTTTCCAAGGCTCATTGATCCTTTACTTGGTCAATATGCCCTTAATATTGAGGGTAGTCTCTATTACCTCATTTTTGGAGGTCATCCCTTTTTTGTCTATGTTTAGACCAAGGCTGTCATATGGCCAGGAGCTCATTGGTTCTGGCAGAATCCAAGCTGAACATCAATGCACAGGTTATTGGTGTAGAGGTGCCACTTGATATTGTTGGTGACACCTTCTGTGACTCTGCTGATGATTGAGAGTTGACTGATGGAGCAGTAATTGATTGGGTTGGACTTGGGTAGATGGCAGCACTGTAGTTATTACTGGAACAGTTCACCAAGGGAGTAGACTATCTGGAAATCAATCACCCTTAATTTCAGCTTCTTGATGTTTATACAGCTTTACTGCAAGCCAACTGCTTTTCATGTTTTCCAAATAACATTGTTCATAATTGCTCAAAAATTCAGGATATCTCCAAGATGCAAAAGGTACAATAGAAAAGCAAGTTCTTTCTGTATTAACATTTCAAAGCAAGAACAGTTGCGATAAAATATTAAGTTTAGAGTATTAATCATTTCCATTTTGAATGTATGCAGTAATGCGCTGAAAATATCCAACATTTTCTGCTTTTATTGTAGTAGGTTCCATGTTTCAGGAAGTCATGCTGAGATTCTATTATACATTGTATAGGGTCTGCAGATAACATTGTATTATTCTCTTCCTAAATGGGAAAGTCTGATACTTTGGTGGTCCTGTCTATCGATGTGTCATGCTGTCTGAAATAGTCTGAAAGAAGTCCAACTATCCAATATTGCTTCAATTATTTTCACCAATTCCATGGGATGTTCCCGAGGGATTAAATTTCTTTCTATCTTTCAGAGACTGACTTCATTGAATACAATTCAAAAAGACAAGATCACTGCTATGAATTTCCAAAAATTGAGGATTCTAAACATTGTGTTGTTAAATTGCAAAATACACCAACTTTCAACTATTTGGTGTTTAAATTGGACATGACACTGACTGACAAGCCATGTTGCACTGAGTGAGCTGCTCAGTGATTGCAAATCTCAGTAGGGGACCTAAGTCCCTGTGGGGCTGGCACCACTTAAAACCAGCCTGCAGTAAAGGATTGTTTTTTATTATTCACAGGATGTTGGCGTCACTAGCTAGGACAGTATCTATTGCCCATCTTTAATCAGTGAAAAGTTAGTCACAAAAAAACTGAAAGTACTACAGAGGCAGGAAATCAGAAACTGAAACAGAAATTGCTGGAAAAGCTCAGCCGGTTTGGCAGCATCTATGGAGAGAAATCAGAGTTCTGAGGAAGGATCACTGGACCTGAAACGTTAACTATAATGTCTCTCCACAGATGTTGCCAGACCTGCTGAGCTTTTCCAGGAGTTAACCACAACTGTGTGCCTGGAGTCACATGCAGGCCAGATCAGGTAAGGACAGCAGATTTTCTTCCCTGAAGGACATTGGTGAACTATATGGTATTTTTTTACAATTGTCAGCAGTTTCTTGTCCTAGATCTTTTAAAAATTAATTCACCTTTCGTCCGCTGTCATAGTGGGATTTGAACCCATTTCCGCTGTACATTGGCCTGATGCTCAGAATTCAGCCCCATTGATACTACCACTACACCACTGTTTCAGCTGATGCATAGAAACATATATCTGGGACAGGAAGTGATTACAGAATAGTTGAAGAGCAGAATACGGAATCGGTGTGTTCTGACAAGGGAAAACAATTCCAAAGGGAGGATCCACCATCCGTAGTTAACTAGAAAGGTTAAAGGGCATCAGACTCAATCAAAAGACAATTAATAAGTAGCAGGTTAATAGATGGGGCAGAATTTTTTTTAAAACGCAAACAATAACTAAAAGATTAAAAATTAGGATACAAGAAAATGTTAGTCAGAAGTATAAAAAATGAAAGTTTCTAAAATTAAAAGGCTTAACAAAGTGAGCAGTAATCATGTAGAAAATGAGTCTGGGTTTTTAATTGTAAAAAATAAAAAGATGGCAGATGAATTGTACAGATATTTTTCACTGGTCTTCACTGTAGTGGATACAAGTGACATCCCAGAAATATCTGCAAATCAGGGAAATGAAAAGCCAGGAGATACTTGAGAAAATGACAATCACCAGGGAAGCAGTACTGAATAAATTGTTGGAGCTCCGGGCTAACAAGTCCCTGGGTCCCTGAAGGAATTTATCCTAGAGTCTTAAAAGAAGTGCTTTTAATTTTTGAAAATTCTCGAGATTCATCGATGGTTCAATACAATTGAAAAATTGCAAATTTAACTCTTTTCTTTAAAAAGGAGGAGAGGCGAACTTCACCTCGGGGCTGGTTGTAACATCAGGAATCTGGTTATTAGGACAATGACATGGTCAGCTATTGATGGATCATAAACTGTGGGACTCATGGCAAATGCAATTTTGGGGCCATGAACATGGAAGCCAACATGTAATGATGCATCCATAAATTTGGCACCTGCTTCTTCTCTGCCTTCTCCTCCTCCTCTGGCTTCTCCCTCTGCTGCTTTTGCCACCTCCTTGTCTTGTTCTTTTTCATCCTCTCCCTCAAGTTGAAGTCTTTGATGAATCTCTGGTGGGAATGATTGTGCTAGATTGTGGAACACGTCAACAGAAATTGAGACACGTGTTCTGGCAAGTACTGGAGCGCTTCTTCAGAGTAACCAAGGTAGTGGAATTGTTGCTTCATTATCTCAATCACTGGTTTGATGGCACTCCTAAGGATAGCTGTCTCTTATTCTACGTGAGCGGGTCGTGTGGTTAGGTTGAAGTACAGAGACACAAGCCTGGTACAGAGCAATATTCCAATACATTTGGGAGTATGGAAGTGGAGATAGATAAGATGGGATCTCCAGAGCTTTTGGCCCAGAGAGCTTACGGCACCTTATTATCTGCAAAAGAAGGATGGATAAAGTGAGGAAAAATTTTTCGCTCAGCAAGTAGTTAGGGAGTAGGATTCTATGTCTGAAGTGTGATGGAGGCAGGTTTAATTGAGTCAATGAGGAGGGCACTGGATGATTATTTGGAGAATTGTAATGTGCGATGATATGGAGGATAAAGCAGGAGATTGACACCAGGTAATGACACTCATTTAATGGCTGGGCCAGTCACAATGGGCCAAATGGCCTCCTTCTATGCCATAAAACTTCTGTGATTCTGCGATGGTAGAGCAATTAAAATTGGAGATGCTCAAGAGGATGGAATTGGAGAAACACAGATACTTCAGAAGGTTTTGGGTTGCAGACTACAGAGATAGGAGGGGATAGGGCCATGGAATGATTTAGAAACAAGCAACAGTTTCAAAATTAAGGCATTCTTAACTGGAAGCCTATGCAGTTCAACAGGTATGGGGGTGACAGGTGAATGGGATTTGGTGTGAGTTAAGCTATGGGCAGCAGTATTTTTGCATCACCTCATGCTTAGGTATATGGGAATCTGTCCAGGAATCCTTTATAATAGGCGGAACAATGACACAGATGAGAATTTAACAAGAGATGGGCTGAGGTTGGAGGAGAGGCAGGCGATGTTACAGAGATGAAAATAGGTGGTCTTTGTGATGGCACAGATAGATTCACTGCTGCAAAGCTGACTGCCAGGTTGTAAGAAGAATATCCACTCATTATTATTTTAATTGGAATTTGTGTTGTAAACTAATACATGCTGAAGGAGAAGATAGCCATTTAATTAATGGGAAATATGTGGATCAGCTCCACATGTTCAATCCAACAACTCTTATTCTCCAAGGTATTCATCTTTACAAGAGCCTGGAAATTTGTTTAGGCCTGTTTCCATGCCAGAAATTGTTGGTGCATTCAGGCCTTATCAATGTCTATCTGGCGCACTGCGTGCACCTGCTGTGTCTCCTGAGGGAGCTTGTCAGTGCAGTAGCCTCATAAATAAATGTGGCAGGCAGAGAGTAAGAAGAAATTGGCTTTTTGCAAATGTCCTCTTCATTACTGAATCTCAGGGCTATCATCACCAACACTGCACATATAGTAATGTGGTGAGCTCCAGAGGGCAAGTGAGGGTGATCCCCTTTGGCATCAAGGCAGCATTAGATCAAATGAGGCATCAAGGAGCTTTGGAAAAGGTGAATTCGATGGGAATAGTGGGAAAACTCACCAATGGTTGGAGTCATCAAAGGCAGTTCATTATGGTTTTTGGAGGTCAATCATCACAATCCCAGGATATCACTGCAGTAATTCAGAAAAGTGTCTTAGGCCCAACTACCTTCAGCTGCTTCATCAGTGATCTTCCCCTCATCATTGAGTCCGAAGTGGGGATGTTTGCCAAAGATTCCACAATATTCAGTACCATTCCTGACTCCTCAGATATTGAAGCAGTCTGTGTCCATATGCAACAAGTCCAGGACAACATTCAAGTATGAGGTTGATATTAACAAATAACATTCGAGCCACACGAGTGTCAGGCAATGACCAAGTCCAAGAAGAGAGAATTTCACCCTCTCCTCTTGCTGTTCAATTGTGTCATGATCACTGAATTCCCAAGGTTCTGGGGTACCATTAACCAAAAGCTGAACTGAACCAGTTATATAAATATTGTGACTACAAGAGCTGATAGGAAACTAGGAATTTTGAGATAAGTAACTCAATTCCTGTCTCCCCAAACCTGTCTACCATCTACCCTCGGGACTATGGTGGAATATCCTTACCTATCCAGATAAAATGCAGCTGCAACAATATTTAACAACTCAACCCCACCCAGGACCAAGCAGTTCACTTACTTGGCATTCCATCTGTTGCTCAATTATTCACTCCCTCAATTACCAACACACATCGACTGCAGTGTTTAACATATAAAGGATATGTTGTAGTAAGGCATCATCCTGTGATAGCACCTTCCAAACCTATGACATCTGCCAAGGACAAGAACATTTGATGCATGGGAACACCATCAGCTGAAGTTTCCGTCTGTTACTTCACTGTGGCTGGCTCATAATCCTGGAATTTCCTTCCTCATTGGTGTACCTGCAACATGTAGGCTGCAATAATTTAAGAAGACCGCTCACCACCACCTTCTCAAGGGTAGCAAGGAATCGGCAACAAAAAATACTTGTTTTGCAGTACCTCCATTCCATTCAATTCATAGAATGCCTATGGTGTAGAAACAGGCCATTCAGCCCATACTGACCCCCTGAAGAGCATCCCATCCATACCCACCCCCCATCCCTGTAACCCTGCATTTGCCATGGCTAATCCACCTAGCCTGCACATCCCTGGACACTATGGACAATTTAGCATGGCCAATCTACCTAACTTGCACATCTTCAGATGGTGGGAGGAAACTGGAGCAGCCTGGAGGAAATCCATGCAGACACAGGCAGAATGTGCAAACTCCGTGCAGTGGATGGAATCAAATCCGGGCACCCAGTGCTGTGAGGCAACAGTGAGCCACCGTGCTGCCCATAAAGGATAAATGAAAATGGCCAATAAATGAAAATTTAAATCCAATCTTTAAAACAATGTAGTATCATTAAGGAGCCTGATTGTTGTAAAAACCCAAATAGTTGATTCATTTCCATAAGGGAAGGGAGCCTGCCAGCCACTTGGATCTGACCTATCTGTAACCTCCATCCCAACCTAACGTAGTTAACTGCCCTTCAAAATGGTTTAGCACGCCACTGCACTGCACAAACTGTACACACACAGAGTCAGAAAGGCGTTCACCACTATTTAATCAAAGAAGCTAGGGATGGAGAATGGATGCTAGCCTTGTCACTGAAGCCAGAATCCTGAGAAAGAACTGGGTGGCATCCATACGGAAAATTCAGACACAACTTGCTAAACTTATTTGGATTTTTAATGTTAGTCGTCCCGATGATTTCAGGACAGCTTAATCCTTGACTCAATCTTGCATATTAATTGAGTTATACAATACTAAAAGAAAGATCGAAAGATGATAACTGAAATAATATAACTTTAAAAATGATACATTAGTAATTTATGTATACTTTACAATTGGATTGTTCATTGGCTCAGTAAACATATTACTACTTCGAATCATTTGCAAACAGTGACCAACGTTGAAACCTGCCTGTCTGCTGACCATGTCATGTTAATAGAAAAGTGAAAAGTCTGTGCCATAAGGGACCTGAGGATACAGTGGGAACATCACAAACCAACAATTTAATGCAGTCCAAGTATTTTGGCAACTGAGCAAAACTGAAGATAATAAACGTCAGAGGAATATTTATGGGACAGTAGATGGAGAATTGCCAATTCCCTCCACGGCAATCAAAGCCATGACATCTGCTATCTGCGTTAAAGGTCAAGCAAGTGGGAGTTCTCTTTTCATGTAACACTTTGTTTCTTGCATATCTTTTCTTCTTGGACTGTTTTTGTCAAACTATTAACTGTTTTGAAACACAGGATGTTTAGCACTGTTTTGGGCACTGCAAGTGTTGTTGTTCAGCCTTCTGCTTTCACTGAAAACCTTTTTGTCTGTACTAATTGCAAGAAGTTATATATTTGTATGCCTGCAGCAGTTGGCATAATACAGTGTAATTGGAAGCAGTTTGAGCTTCCCTACACCATTCAGATTCCAAAGCACATTCTGCATGTTTAAGTGAGGGTTTCTCATTTCTCGTCATTTGTGAATAAAGTTCCATTAAATTTCCAGCTCTTATTGTCAGGTGCCCTCATTGATTAATAAAGCTGTGTAAGAAAAGAAAATTTCAGTCAGTAGAATGTAGTTTTCTCTACTTTCAGTCTAATACTACTCTTCTCCACTAGCTATTGAGTCCTCTTAGATGACAGATCAAGGGGCACAGATTGGCTAATATTCATTCGTGAATTGTTAACAGATGACCATTACAGTCAGACCTACTGCTGTCTTCACCTGACAACCACACATTGACACATCCAACAGGAATTGGAACTGGACATTTTGTTTGCTTTCACTCCCTTTAGTCCAGGACTAATGTAGCCAATTATAGTGTCCTTAAATGCTTTGTTCATTATAGTAAGGAAATGCTGCACAAGCAGCAGAAAAAGAGCAAAAGACTTGAATTTATATTGAACCATTTACAATCTCAGGACATTCTAAAGTGCTCTACAATGCAACTGGTAACTGTTGTAATGCAGGAAACATCACAGTTCTCACAAACAGGAAAGTGACAATGACTTGATAATCTGTGTGATGTTGATTGAAAGGTAACTATTGGTCAGGACACCAGGGATAATATACCTTCATTTGTTCCAAATAGTATCATGGGATTTTTTACATCCACCTGAGATGGCAGACTTAAATTGGTTTACCGAGTCTCACGGAAAATGCAACTCCACTAGTGCAGCATTCCCTCAGTCTGGACAAGACTGTCAACATTTTCTGATGAAGGGTCTAGGCCCGAAACGTCAAGTTTTCCTGCTCCTATGATGCTGCTTGACCTGCTGTGTTCATCCAGCCCCATGCTTGTTATGTCTGTCAACATTTTCTGTTGTGCTCAAGTCTCTGTAGTGGGGCTTAAACTCAACCATCAAACTCAGAACTGAGAGAGCTGAGTTACGACAGGCATTCACTCTGAGACGAGGTCTATTTGACTCTACCCACTGCTGTAACTGGGCAAGACATCGCAGAACCTCTTTTAGTCCATTTAACTACAGACGCTCATTAATCATTAACTGTGGTGGACTGACAACTAATCAATTTAAACCTAAAATCAAGTTAAGATTTTACTAAATGATTACAATTTGATTTTTCTTGGGAATGACATTATAGTTTCCTGTAGCAACTGCAAGAAAGCACTTTATAGCTCATGCTTCTATGATATGGTGAGGTGGGATCAGTGGTTTAATCCCCTCTAGGAAGTAAAAAGTTAGATATTGTCCAGTGGGGTGAATAAGGAAAAAAAATGCAAAGAGTTATACTTGTACATTCTTTAATGTTTGAATATAGTCAAAGTGTTGGGAGGAGTTTAGGAGCTGGGCATCTGCATAAATCGACTGTTGAGGAAATCACAAAAGTAAAATAGAAAATAGAAACAAAAGAACAGGAGGCAGCCTTTTGGCCCTTTGAGCCCGCTCTGCCATTCTTCATGATCATGCCTGATCATCCAACTCAATAGCCTAATCCTGCTTTCTCCATAACCTGTGATCCCATTCACCCCAAGTGTTCTATCTAGTCACCTCTTGAATACATTCAATGTTTTGGCATCAACTACTTCCGGCTGTAATGAATTCCACAGGCCCACCACTCTTTGGGTGAAGAAGTGTCTCCTCATCTCCATCCTAAATTGTCTACCCCAAATCCACACTGCGACGCCTGGTTCTGGACACACCCACCATCAAGAACAAACTCCCTGCATCTACCCTGTAATGTAATGTATATGTAGAAATACGCGTTAGTGAGATATTTTAATGTGTTACAACAGAAACAACATTAAAAGCTACATCTACACAAATTCATAAGCCCACACATATATGTGTGCACATTTACACAAGACGCAAAATTTTGTTGCATCAATTCTTTATTTACAAAAAATACTAATAAAACTTGAGTAAATTTAGAGTACAATAAATAACACAAGTTGATACTTAAAATAACAAATGCTGGAGATCACGACGAGTCATAGCATCCATGGAGAGAGAGCACTCTCTCTCCATGGTTGCTGTCTGACTCACTGACGTGGAGGTGCCAGTACTGGACTGGGGTGGACAAGGTCAGAGATCACACAACACCAGGCTATAGTCCAACAGGTTTATTTGAAAATGTAAGCTTTTGGAGCCTTGCTCCTTCTTCAGGTGTTAGTGAGAGAGGTAGTATCAGACACAGAATTTATAAGTAAAAGATCAAAAGACCACACCACTGATGAGGATGTGTCAAACAAACCTAAGATGCTGTTAAATCTTTATCAGTTAGAAGGTTTTAATTGATTCAAATAGGGTGTGGAGCTGGAGGAACACAGCAGGCTAGGCAGCATCAGAGGAGCAGGAAAGCTGATGTTTTGGGTCTGGACCCTTCTTCAGAAGAAGAAGGGTCCCGACCCGAAACATCAGCTTTCTGCTCCTCTTTTGCTGCCTGGCCTGCTTGTTCCTCCAGCTCCACACTGTGTTATATCTGGGACAGAAAGGTCACATTCAAATCTCACTTCAGGATGTGATGGCTTCATAAACTTGTCATAACAGTTGATGAATATTGTGGAAGCTCATGAAATGCCCATTTCTGAAGAAGGGTCCAGATCCGAAATGTCAGCTTTCCTGCTCCTCTGTTGCTGCCTGGCCTGCTGCGTTCCTCCAGCTCCTCACCTTGTTATCTCAGACTCCAGCATCAGCAGTTCCTACTCTCTCTTTAATTAATTAATATGTATATGTAAATCCCCAAATTCCTTTCAAGTCACTGCCCTGAGGGCAGTAGAGGTTTTATCAGTGTAAAGAAGGTGACGTTTTAGAGATAATAAGAACTGCCAATGCTGGAGTCAGAAATAACACAGTATGGAGCTGGAGGAGCACAGCAGACCAGTCAGCATCAGAGGAGCAGGGAAGTTGATGCTTTGGGTCGGGACCCTTCTTCTTCTTCAAAAAACATTTTAGGTCACTTAAGTTCTGTCAGGACAGTGACATAAAAGGTATTCATGGATTTACATATACATATTAATCAATTAAAGCCTTCTGATGGATTAAAGACTTAACAGCATCTTGAGTTTGTTTACTACATCCTCAGTGGTGTGACCCTTTGATCTTTTACTTATAAATTCTGTGTCTGATACCACCTCTCCCTCTAATACCTGAAGGAGCGAGGCTTCAAAAGTTTGTGTTTTCAAATAAACCTGTTGGACTATAACGTGGTGTCATGCAATTTCTGACCTTGATTCACAGATCCCCAGCATCTGTTTTCAGTATATTCCAGCATCTGCAGTAATTTGCTGGCGATAGAAGTTGATACCATTGATTAAAAATAGTAGGTACTTAAAAAATGACAGTAGGGTTAAATTAACAATGACAGCGTAAGAAAAGGACATTGAATGACAAAAGAAACTTTCAAATCATTAAATTCACTCTGTATAACAATGTATTTCCCTTCTTATTGATTTTATCGATTTCTCAATCAATACCAAATTATTCCAGTAAATGGTTATATTTATTTTTCTCCTATATTAGATTAGCCCATAAGAATTACATTTGGTCAAAATAGAGGAGGCTTTGTAGAATAAGTGTTGTTTCTAGAGGGCAAAATGTTTTACAATGCAAAAAGGAAGGTAGCTTCACTTAGCTTTGGGGACTGAAATAGGGCCAATAATTAATGTTAGCTGTAAGAGAACAATTGACTAGTAATAATTACAGCTTAGTTGAATTAAACATGTAATAGAAAAGGACAGTGAGAACACAAGAGTAAGGGACTGGAAAAAGGCTAACTTCAGTGAGATAAAGTGAATCTGCCGTAAATTAACTGTCAGAAAAAAATACCAAATAGGACAAAAAAAAAATCAGCGGTGGTTAGAAAAGAGGTATGTCATGTTAACAAGCATGGGGCTGGATGAACACAGCAGGTCAAGCAGCATCATAGGA
>JAHRHZ010000032.1:3126794-3202568 GCA_024137785.1 Ginglymostoma cirratum
GTCAAGTTTTCCTGCTCCTATGATGCTGCTTGACCTGCTGTGTTCATCCAGCCAAAAAAATCCCCCAGCTTAGGGAGGTGGAGATGAGCTGGGCTGGTTTTGGGATGCGGTTGGGGGAGGGGAGATTTTGAAGCTTGTGAAATGTTATTGACTTTCATGGGTAAATACAAAATTTAAAAATAAATTGAATCTCAATATGGAGATGTGATGACATTATGCCCATCCACAACAAATTCAAATTACCATCCAGGCTTGAACTGTTGTGCACCACTTCAGTCGCACCAACAGATAGCAATGACCACCTCAAATATGAGAAAGCCCAGTTATCTCCCCTCGACTTTCACCAGCATCTTCATTGCCTGGTTCCTTAGTATCTTAGGATCATTAGATTAATGAATGAAAGAACAGCAGATGCTGGAAATCAGATCCATGAACAGAAATTGCTGCGGAAATTCAGCAGATCTGGCAGCATCTGTGGGGAGAAATCAGAGCTAACATTTAGGGTCCAGTGACCCTTCTTCAGAACTCAAGTGCCTGAAGCATCTAAACACCATTTTAGCCATGCACTGTGACTACAACTGATCTACATGATAAGCTGCAGAAGTTCTTGAAGTTGTCTCCCTTTATTGGCTCTCCTGCAATCTCTTACTATAGTGGGAGGCAATGGTCTAGTGGTATTATCCACTGGATTGTTAATCCAGAGACCCAGATAGCATCCTGGGGACAAAGGCTCAAATCTCACCATGGCAGATGGGGGCATTTGAATTTAATAAAATATTTTGAATTAAGAATCTAATCAAGAACATGAATCCACTGTCTATTGTCAGGAAAAACCTATCTGGTTCCCGTTAATGCCTACATGTGACTCCAGACCAACAGTAGTGGGGGTGATTCTGGACAATTAGGAATAGACAATAAATGCTGCCTAGTTAACAATGCCCTCATCCTGTTAATGAATAAAAGGGAAAAAAGAACTAGATTTGACAAAGAACAGCAAGGTCGTGGGAATATCATTGCTTCTCCAACTCATACCCCATTCAGACATGTTTTTATATTCTTCTGGGCTCCATTTCTGCCTATCCGTTCACCGCCTCCCTCAACAAACTCCCACCCCATGCCAACCACATGTCCACCTTCAGCATAAATACCACATTTTCCTAGCTGCTATTGATTCTGAAGAAAGGTCACTGGACCCAAAACATTAACTCTGCTTTCTCCCTATAGATGCTGCCTGCCCCGCAGAGTTTCTCCAGCAATTTCTGTTTTTGTTTCAGATCTTCAGTATCCATGGTTCTTTGTTTTATTTATAACTTTTCATTATCAAAAGGACAGTATTTTTTAATCTCCTTATGAACATCATTTTTGGAGAGTCTTCAACAGTATTTCAAGCGGAGGGCCCATTTGTCTCTTGAGGGTACCTAGTAATGAAAAATAAGCATAGCCTGACCAGCATAGGCCACATCCTGGTACTGTGTTAAAAGAATATAGAATATAGTGTAAGGATGTGAAAGGTAAGATTAGAGGAAATAAGTGAAAATAAAGTCTAGCAGATAGTCAGAGTCATCAAGGTCTACAGCACAGAGAAAGGCCATTCAGCCCATCAAGTCCACACCAGTCATTAACAGACACCTTACCACTCAAATCCTATTTTCCAGCACTGTTCTCATAGCCTTGTATGCCTTGACATTGCAAGTGCATATCAAAATACCTCTCAAATATTGAGGATTTCTGCACCTACCTCCTTACAAGTAGTGACTTCCAGATTTCCATTACCATCTGAGTGACATTTTCCCCTCACATCCCCTCTAAATCTTCTGCCCCTTGCCTTAAGTCTATTCTCCCTAGTCATTGAATCTACCAGAAGGAAGAGCTCCTTCTGTTTACACTCCCCCATAGTTTTATATACCTTAGTCATATCTCCACTGCTACAGAAATCAATCTCAGTCTAGTTAATCTTTCTTCATAACTAAAAACTCTCCAGCCCAGGCAACGTCCTGATAAGCCTCCTCTCTGAAATCACACCACAGAAGCTGGTATCCCACCACCAAGTCAACCTTTGTTTACATATGGAAACATCTTGACACTGATCCAGCTCTCTCAGAGTATGAGGATGTCTGACAATCCTGTTTTTATCTGTTGGCTAGGGGTCCCTGATTGGACCAGATTAAAAGCCCCAGCCAAGGAACATTCTATGATGTCCGAGATAACAAGGTGTAGAGCTGGATGAACACAGCAGGCCAAGCAGCATCAGAGGAGCAGGAAAGCTGACGTTTCGGGTCTAGACCCTTCTTCAGAAATGGGGGAGGGGGAGGGGATTCTGAAATAAACTGGGAGAGAGGGGAAGGCGGAAAGAAGATGGATAAAGGAGAAGATGGGGGAGAGGAGACAGACAGGTCAAAGAGGCGGGGGTGGAGCTGGTAAAGGTGAGTGTAGGTGGGGAGTTGGGGGGGATAGGTCAGTCCGGGGAGGATGGACAGGCCAAGGGGACAGGATGAGGCTGGTAGGTGGGAGATGGGGGTGGGTCTTGAGGTGGGAGGAGGAGGTAGGTGGGAGGAAGGACAGGTTAGAGAGGTGGGGACAAGCTAGGCTGGTTTTGGGATGCGGTCGGGGGAGGGGAGATTTTGAAGCTTGTGAAGTCCACATTGATACCAGTGGGCTGCAGGGTTGCCAAGTGAAATATGATGTGCTGTTCCTGCAACCTTCGGGTGGCATCATTGTGGCACTGCAGGAGGCCCAGGACGGACATGTCATCTGAGGAGTGGGAGGGGACGTTGAAATGGTTCGCGACTGGGAGGTGCAGTTGTTTGCTGCGAACCGAGCATAGGTATTCCACGAAGTGGTCCCGAAGCTTCCGTTTGGTTTCCCCAGTGTAGAAGAAGCCACATCGGGAACAACGGATACAGTACACCGCATTAGCAGATGTGCAGGTGAACATCTGTTTAATGTGGAAGGTTTTCTTGTGTCCTGGGATGGGGGTGAGGGGAGAGGTGTAGGGACAGGTGCAGCACTTCCTGCGGTTGCAGGGAAAAGTGCCAGGTGTGGTGGGGCTGGTGGGGACTGTGGAGCGGACGAGGGAGTCACGGAAAGAGTGGTCCCTTCGGAAAGCAGAAAAGGGTGGGGAGGGAAAAATGTCTTTGGTGGTGAGGTCAGATTGCAGATGGTGAAAGTGCCAGAGGATGATGTGTTGGATCCGGAGGTTGGTGGGGTGGTACGTGAGGATGAGGGGGATTCTGTTTCGGTTGTTATTGCAGGGAAGGGGTGTGAGGGATGAGTTACGGGAAATGCGGGAGATGCAATCGAGGACTTTTTCGACCACTGAGGGGGGGATGTTGCAGTCCTTGAAAAATGAGGACATCTGGGATGTTTGGGAGTGGAATGCCTCATCCCGGGAGCAGATGCGGTAGAGATGAAGGAATTGAGAATAGGGGATCGCATTTTTGGGAGTGGGAGGTGTATTTTGGGAGGTGGGAGGAGGTGTATTCCAGGTAGCTGTGGGAGTCGGTGGGCTTGAAACGGATATTGGTTTCCAGGTGGTTGCCAGAAATGGAAACAGAGAGGTCCGGGAAGGAGAGAGAGGTATCAGAGATGGTCCAGGTGAACTTTAGGTTGGGGTGGAAGGTGTTGGTGAAGTGTATGAACTGTTCAAGCTCCTCGTGGGAGCACGAGGCGACGCCGATACAGTCATCGATGTAATGGAGGAAGAGGTTGGGGGATAGGGCCAGTGTCGGTACGGAAGAGGGATTGTTCCACGTATCCTACAAAGAGGCAGACATAGCTTGGACCCATGCGAGTACCCATGGCCACCCCCTTTGTCTGTAGGAAGTGGGAGGAATTGAAGGAGAAATTGTTAAGGGTGAGGGCGACTTCAGCTAAGTGGATGAGGGTGTCAGTGGAGGGGGACTGGTTGGGCCTGCAGGACAGGCAGAAGCAGAGGGCCTTTAGGCCATCTGCATGGGGAATACAAGTGTATAGGAACTGGACGTCCATGGTAAAGATGAGGTGTTGGGGACCAGGGAGTCGGAAGTTTTGGAGGAGGTGGAGGGTGTGGGTGGTGTCACAGACATAGGTGGAGAGTTCCTGGACCAAGGGGGAGAAAATGGATTCGAGATAGGTTGAGATAAGTTTGGTGGGGCAGGAGCAGGCGGAGACAATGGGTCGACCAGGGCAGTCAGGTTTGTGCATTTTGGGAAGGAGATAGAAATAGGCGGTGCGGGGTTGGGAAATGATGAGGTTGGAAGCTATGGGTGGGAGGTCACCTGAAGTGATGAGATTGTGGATGCTTTGGGAGATGATGTTTTGGTAGTGGGGGGTGGGGTCATGATCAAGGGAGCGGTAGGAGGAGGTGTCAGAGAGCTGGCGTCAGGCCTTGGCGATGTAGAGGTCAGTGCACCATACTACAACTGTGCCTCCCTTGTCCACTGGTTTTATCGTGAGGTTGGGATTGGAGCGGAGGGCTGCACGTTCTGCAGGGGAGAGGTTGGAGTGGGTGAGAAGGGTGGAGAAGTTGAGGCGATTGATGTCTCAATGGCAGTTGGAGATGAAGAGGTCAAGGGAGGATAGGAGGCTTTGGGGTGGTGTCTAGGAGGCAGGAGTGTGTTGGAGGTGGGAGAAGGGGTCAGTAGAGGGAGGGTTAGGTTCATGGTTGAAGAAGTAAGCGCGGAGGCGGAGGCGGCGGAAAAACTGCTCAACGTCCAAGCGTGAGCAGTATTTGTTGATTTATAGTTGGAGGGGGACAAAGGTGAGCCCTTTACTGAGGACTGACCGTTCGTCCTCAGTAAGGGGGAGGTCTGGGGGGATGGTGAAGACCCGGCAGGGCTGGGTGCTGCTGTCTTCTCTGTGATGTCCACCTGGTTGTCCTCCTTAAAATCACTACACTCTCCTGGTCAAACATATCCCTCCTGTAATGAGGATTCCAGAACAGGCCAAAATACTTTGGTTGTGGTATAACCAATGTTTTATACAGTGTCAAAGAGAATTGTAGGTGATTATGTAAGCACATAAAGGAGTAAAATAAGTGAAAGAGAGATAATAATAACGCAGGGAGAGTAATTAAGGAAGATGAAGGCATGGAAAAATTTAAATGCTTATTTTGAATATGAGTGTGTTAGAGTTGAACAGAGATGCATTATTGGATGACATGGGGGTAATTTTATATACTTTGTATTAAGGGAAATTGGTCTTGAAAAGATTAACAGAATTTACTTTGGTTAAACTTTGAATCTTGGAGTACACAAAGTTGTTGAAAGGAATTAGACAAGGAACAGAAGAGACCTAATTAATTGGCCATTTGTCAGATGATGTGAGGCAGACAGCAATGGGTATGCGTCCCACCTATGGGCCCAACATTTAAATCCTAATGTTCCCTTGAAAATTTTGCCCAGTCGGTCTCTTGACTCTTCTGCAACATAACAAATTTTACATGTAATCTGAATTTCCTTTCCATTAAAAATTACTCACCAGCTGTATATATCAGCAATAAACCAAAAGACTGGTATTTAAATCATTGCATTATGGTTACACATCTAATGTGCAGGTTTTCTTGATGCAATTCAGAAGGACAGGATAAATCATGATAATCTTAATGGTCCTGCCATAGAATAGTAGGACAGAGACATGTAGCAATGTTTCCCATTTTGTACGTTCCCAGTCTCAGCAAGCTGTTGGGTGAAAGAAGGGAGCATTCAAAAGGCCATGAACAGGCAGCCAATGAATTTAACCACAGGCAGGGACAGAAATTGCTGGTCAAGTCACCCCATTGGCAGTCTTGTGGGTTTGCTGTCTTTCAGACTGCTTAGAGATTGAATGCAAAGCACAGGAATTAGATCAACAAAGGAAGTGCAAAACTTAATAAAAGTGCAGAAATATTTGTATCATCTATAAAACACAGCTGAAATACCAGAGCACTGGAAGGTGGCCAACGTTGTGCCATTGTTTAATAAAGGCTGTAAGGAGAAGCCTGGAAACTATAGACCTATGAGTCATGGTCATATATATTGTTAATGTACCTGCCTCAACCATTTCCGGCTGGCAGCTCATTCCATATGCGTGCCAGCCTCTGATTAAAAAAGTTGCTCCTCAGGTCCCCGTGTATTCTTTCCCCTCTTGCCTTAAACTGATGCCCTCTAGTCCTCAATTCCCCAATCCTGGGAAACAGGCTGAGTGCATTCACCCTATCCATGCCTCTCATGATCTTTTACACTTCTATAAGATCCCCATCAGTCTCCTACATTCTAAAGAAAAAAGTCCTAACTTGTCCAACCTTTCCCTGTGACTCAGTCCCTTGAGTCCTGGCACCATACTTGTAAATATCTTCTGCACTGTTTCCAGTCTAATAACATCCTTCCCATAGCAAGGTGACCGAATCTGAACATAATATTTCAAGTATGGCCTCACCAATGTCCTGTACAACTGCAACATAACTTCCCAACTTCTGTACTCAGTGCCCTGACTGATGGAGGCCAGTGAAAAGCATTCTTCACTGCCCTGTCTACCTATGACTTTCCTTTCAGAGAGTCATGCACCTGAACTCCAAGGTCCCTTTGTTCCACTACTCTCCTTAAATCCCTACCATTCACCATGGCTGCCTACCTTGATTTGACTTTCCAAAATGCAATACCTCATACTTATCTATATTAAACTCCATTTGCCATTTCTTAGCCACTTCCCCAGCTGATCAAGCTCCTGTTACAATTTCTGATAACATTCCTCACTGTCCATTATACCGCCTATTTTAGTGTCACCCGCAAAC
Organism: Ginglymostoma cirratum; assembly: GCA_024137785.1. Classification (NCBI taxonomy): domain Eukaryota; kingdom Metazoa; phylum Chordata; class Chondrichthyes; order Orectolobiformes; family Ginglymostomatidae; genus Ginglymostoma; species Ginglymostoma cirratum. The sequence goes on from JAHRHZ010000032.1 coordinate 3,133,543, forward strand.
TTACTAATCATCCTTGTACATTCTCATCCAAATCATTAATGTAGATAGCAACAGCAAGAGCCCAGCTCCGACCCCTGAGGCACACCACTAGTCACAGACCACCAGTCAGACAAGCATCCTTCCACTATCACTCTCTGCTTCCTACCGGCAAGCCAATTGTGTATCCAATTTGCCAACTCTCTCTGGATTCCATATGATCTAACCTTCCAAAGCAGCCTACCATGTAGAACCTTATCAAAGGTCTTGCTGAAATCCATATAGACTACGTCTACTGCCCTGCCCTCATCAACTTTCCTGGTCACCTCATCAAAGAACTGTAACAAATTTGTGAGGCATGATCTCCCATGCATGAAGCCATGCTGACTATTCCTAATCGAACCCTGTCTTTCTAAATGCATGGATAGCTTATCCATCAGAATCTTCTCAAGGAACTCACTTACCATAGATGTTAACAAGCTGTGGGGCTGGATGAACACAGCAGGTCAAGCAGCATCATAGGAGCAGCATCTGCAGTACCTTTTATCTCTGGTACCATAGATGTCAAGCTCACTGATCTATAATTCCCAGGTTTTTCTCTGCAGTCCTTCTTGAATAAGGGCACAACAAATATATAAATGATTTGGATGACAATATAGGAGGCATGATTAATAGGTTTGCAGATGACACCAAAATTTTTGCTATAGGGGACAGCAAAGAAGGTTTTCTAAGATTACAGAGATCTTGATCAATTAAGCCAATGGACTGCGGAGTCTGACATCGCTGGTGGCTAAGTTGCAGGAGGGATTCTGAAAGAAAGGATTTATATGCATTTGGAGAGGCAAGGAATGATTAGGGATAGTCAGTATGGTTTTGTGCGAGGAAAATCATGTCTCCCAAACTTGGTTGAGTTTTTTTCATGAAGTAACCAAAAAGATTGATGAAGGCAGAGTGGTTGACAGAGTTTACTTGGACTTTAACAAGGCCTTTGACAAGGTTCACATGGTAGATTAATTAATAAAGTTAGATCACATGGGATTCAGGATGAGCTTGTCAATTGGATACAAAATTGGCTTTATGGTTGTAGACAGAGGGTGATGATCGTTTTTGGATTGGAGGCCTGTGACCAGCAGTGTTCCACAGGGCTTGGTACAGGTTCCACTTTTGCTTGTCATTTATATAATTGATTTGGATGACAATATAGGGGGCATGATTAATAGGTTTGCAGATGACACCAAAATTATTGATATAGCGGGCAGCGAAGAAGGTTATCTAAGATGACAAAGACATCTTGATCAATTAGGTCAATGGACTGAGGAGTGGCAGATGGAGTTTAATTTAGATGAACGTGAGGTGTTACAAGGATAGGACTTATACAATTAATGGAAGGGACTGGGTAGTTTTGTAGAACAGATAGACCTAGGGGTTCAGGTACATAATTCTTTGAAATTTGTATCACAGGTAGACAGGGTGGATAGGAAAGTGTTTAGTATGCCTGCCTTCTTTGCTCAGACCTTTGAGTGTAGGAGTTAGGATGTTGGTGAGGCCTCTTCTGAAATACTTTGTACAGTTCTAGTCGACCTGTTATTGAAAGGATATTATTAAACTGGAGAGGGTTCAGAAAAGATTTATCAGGATATTGCTGGGAGTGGAGGTTTGAGATCTAAAAATAGACTGGAAAGGCTGAGGCTTTTTCACTGGTGTGTGGGAGGTTGAGGGATTACCTTATTAGGGTTTATAAAATCAAGAGGGGCGTAGATAAGATAATTGACAAGATTCTTTTCTCTAGGTTGGAGGAGTTCAAAACTAGAGGGCATGTTTTTAAGGTGAGGGAAGAGAGATTTGAAAAGGACATGTGAGATAACCTTCTTACACAGAGAATGGTTTGTGTCTGAAATGAACTGCCAGAGAAAGTTGTGGATGCAGGCATAGTTACTACATTTAAGAGACATTTGGATAAGTTCATGAATAGGAAAGATTTGGAGGGATACGGGCCAAATGCAGGCAGGTGGGACTAGTTTAGTTTGGGAACATGGTCAGTGCGGGCCGGTTGGACCGAAGGGTCTGTTTCCATGCTGTATGACTCCACAACTCTAACTTTGTAGAAAATAGAAAAGCAAAGGAATGAATAAATATAACAGTTAGATGTTAGGAATTACCGCAGTAAAACCTGAATGAAAATTTGCACACAAAGAATTAAACACTTATCAGGCAGTTTAAGTGGAAATCATTTACCCTGTCAGAAATCTCAGCAAAAAAAAACACTTGTATGTGCTTTGCTGCTTCTACTAGCTGTCTGCCAAAACAGTTAGATAAGTAAATCTCTGAAGGGCTGCCTGACATGGAAGCCTTGGAAACAGGAAAAGTCTTTAGTATCATTTGAGATAAGAAAATTACTGGATAAAACCACGCAATGACAGAGGTCTCACAGAGGAAGCAAATCCACACTATCCCTGAGAAAATCCAAACACCAGCTGTAACAATTTACAGAATTCTTAAGAGTTCCCATTCTGAATGTCCTCGATTGATTGTGGTACAAGTACTGTGCATTGAAGTTCCTTCAGAAACTACAATATTATTTTATGTTGCAATAAGTAAACAGATAAGACCTCTTCAATAAATGCTAAGTCAATACTATGTTCACTAAGCCTAATAACATTCTAGGATGATCTCAGCATAGGTATACTACTGTTACTGATCACATACTTCACCAATAAGTGTTTGTTGATGCCTGGTAAATGGTTGCAGCTTTTTATTTGTCCATAGTGTCATGCCTATGTTGAGGTTTGTTAAGTCCTGCATGTCTACTTGAGTCCGTGTCTTTCTTGGTCACCTTTATGTTCCATGCAAGTTCAAAGAATGCTTAACTGGGGACATTAATCTGACTGGGTGATTTGCCTGAACAGTTGAACTTGTCAGAAGCTGATCTAGTCAGATACTGAAGGTCACGCAGTGTAATACCTGATCTTTGCATTCCTGATGTTGTTACTCTAACAGACGCTAAAGCCAGGATTTTCTATGTTTTGGGCTTACGTGCGTGTGGTGGTGAGCAGGCGTCGTTACTAGCAAGGCATCCACCACCACTACTAAAAGGAAACCCAATTGGCTCAAGTGCCTAAAGCACTGCTAATCAGAGGCCTGTACATTATTGGGGTGGGGAGGGGGCAAATAGTATTAAGTGGAGCGGGAAGATCGAGGGGTTTTAACACTGTTGAGGAATGTAGGAGGGGGGTCAACACTGTCGATGGACGAGGGAAGGGGTGTTGAAAACTGTCAAGCTATGTAGGATGGGGTGAACATAGTTGAGAGATGTAGGAGGGGTGTGAACACTATTAAGGGATGGGGGTGTGCGTTGAACACTATTAGGGGATGGTGGGTGGGTTAAACACTTAAGGGATGGTGTGGATTGAACACTTGAGGGATGGGGAAGGAGTTTCACATTATTAAGGATAGGGGAGGGGAGTGAACATTGCCTAGGGAGGAGGGAGGACAGTGAACACTGTTGAGGGATGAGTGGGGGTGAGAGTGAGCTCTGTTGGAGCTGTGGTAAAACATTGCTGCGGTTGGTCTGTAGGAAGAACATCCTTCCTCAGATAAGGAGATGAAAACTGTACCCAGTTGCTGGTGTGTTCTCTCTAAAGCCCCGTATAATTGCAATAAGACACCCCACTCCTGTACTCAAATCCTCTCACTACGAAGGCCAACATGTTATTTGACTTCATTACTGCCTGCTGCATTTGCATGCTTATCTTATACCAGGTCTCAATGCACATTCCCTTCTCTCAATTTATAGTGATTCAGACAATAATCTGCCTATCTGTTTTACCATCACAGTGGATAACCTCACAGTTATGCGATTATTGAGGAGGCAACGGACTAGTATTATTATCATGAGACTATGAATCCAGAAACTCAGCTAATGTTTTGGGGAGAGAGATTCCCCTCGGGGGTGGGGTCATGATCCAGGGGGCGGTAGGAGGAGGTGTCAGAGAATTTGGGTTTGAATCCTGCTAGGGCATACAAAATGCATAGGGGTGCATCTGCCTGCATAGGGTTCATATTCCCTCTAGTCTCTACCTGTTCACGTGTCTGTTTAAAAATCTCTTAAACATTGCTATCGTATCTGCTTCTACCACCTCCCCTGGCAGTGCGATCCAGGTGCATACTGCCCTCTGTCTAAACAAACAGATGGGTTTTTCCAACAATAGTTTCATGATTATTAGACTCAAAATCCAGATTTTTATTGAATTTATATTCCACTATCTACCAATGCAGGTCTCCAGAATAATACCTGGGTAGCTGGATTAATAATGCAACAATAAGAACACTAGGCCATCATACAGAGATTGCAATCAAATGCTCTACCACTGAGCTATACCTTATCTTACTACACATACTGTGCATTTAACCAGAGGTACATATCGGCTGGGTCAGGACAGCAACAGTTTGCTTTTCTTAAATATACCCATTAATTAGTTGGATTTTTCTAGCAGGTGTTCCCATGGTTCAGGGTGTATTTGACAGCACCAGCATACTGTCTTTCAGGAGTTATATTCCAACTCAACACTTTACTATGATAAAACAAAGAACTGCAGATGCTGGTGATCTGAATCAAATAGAAACAGAAATTACTGGAGAACTTCAGCAAGTCTGGCAACATCTGTGAAGAGAAAACAGAGTTAATATTTTGAGTCTAGTGACCTTCCTTCAGAACTGGCTTTAGTTCTGAAGAAGGGTCACTGGATTCAAATCATTAACTTTGTTTTGTCTCCACAGATGCTGTTAGACTTTCTGAGTTTCTCCAGCAACTTCTGTTTTTATTTGTTTCAACACTTCATTACAACTGAAAAGGATTCGGTGCCCTTAATCAATGGTACAGAGTAGATTTCTGCTTTTCTCACCCGCTGAGATGTGGCCCTAAACCATAACATTAAAATCTTCTAGCCTTGTTGTCTGCAAGATCTCTGCTTCGCAAACTTATTCCACTGTGAACCCATGTCAAGTCTTGAAAATTTGTGCGACCCCTCAGTGAACAGTGACAGAACAGTGAGGGAAGGAGACAACCTATAGGTAGGTGGGAAGGTGGTCAACAGATCAGCATTTGCTATGTTGGAGCTCACGACTCCGAAATGATAGCTTGTCACGTAACTTGTAGTCCCAACCCCCACTTTGGAAAGCAGTGGTCTACATGAGATGAGTTTCACTTGCCTTTTTAGTTCTTAAAGGCGCTAACCAATGGCATAAAATTGATATTTTCTTCAGCAATATTCTGTACTATTTTCATGCAAAGCTGAAATATTATTACTGCACAAAAAGAAACTGCTCACTATGGCATGATGTTGGGGTGGCGTTCTGTATTCAAAGCTAAGATACTTTGGTGAGGCCAAGTTGAGGGACCTTTGAATGATATTTAATTCAATCCCATGAGCTTTTGGTTCTGTCATTAGTAAAATGTTGCCCAGTCTAAAGTTATAATCCATTCAATCGTTCGCAAGATAAGCTCTATCCATCAGGATGTGAAAGAACATCTAGCTGTTCTTGTGGCTCAGTGGCGGTAGTGTCCCTACCTATGATACAAGCCTCACCCACCCAAGAGCTGTGTAATAACATCACTGTACAGGTTGTTTAGAAAATATCTCTCTACAAATGTTTCTGCCAGGAGCTAATTTGTACTGTAGAAGTTCTCCATGTGTCTTAACTAGTGTTTCGTGATTGTTCTTAGTGTAACAACATGTAACTAAATTAGTGATATGCACTTACTCTGAAGTAGAGCCAAAAGGCAGTCATGTATTTTAAATGTAGTCTAACTAGCTATAAAATAATACATAATAAACTACTACAGTTTAATGAAGACTAGGCCTATCTTCTTCTGAAAACGTCATGTGAGTATCCTCTCCAACTTTGCTATCAGTGGTTTGGCTAATACAAATATCAAGGATTTTTGGCAGGAAACCTACCCATATGTTGGCAGTGCTGACAACCTACATTATTAGAGCTTTCATCAATTTAGTGAGCCCAAAATTCTAAAAGTTGAGAAAATGCCATTTATGTTTTTCACACGACACTATTGGTTTTTATTCACACATGGAAAGTGGGTGTCGCTAGCTGGGCCTCACTTATTGCCCATTCCTAGCAGCCTTTGAGGAGGTTGGTGGTGAGCTGAAATTTTCTGAACTAGAACAAGAGAAATCTTCCGGATTTGCTTTCCTTTCAAATTTTCCAAGCGTTTTGCACTTTTGAGAGAGTGAATGGAATAGAATAGAACAGAATGTCCTTTTATTGTCACGTGCACTCCATTATAGGAGTACAACGAAAAGCTTTTACAATGTCTGCCTTGTTATGGCAACATCTTAGGCACAAGTACGTAAGTACACTTCTTGGATACAGCGGTGGAATAAAAGTAATTACATTCCTTTACAGAGTTGAAAAGTAAATTAAAAATAGGATATCATTAAAGGGTTGACATTAAAGTGAAGTAGGAAATACCAAATAGACATTACATTGCAGCAGCTCAGCGCAGGGCCTCCACTTGTGTTCTGGCTGCATTGTGAGATGCAGAAGACCATATGAAAATTAAAACGCAATTAAAACACAACTTACATCACTTCCTTTACCAAAAGAATGCAGATTGATAAACGGCTCAGAAAATTAGACTGACAAACAGCTCCAAAAAGGAAAGTTGTTTTTCAAGAATGAAACATAACTTCAGAAACTTGATTCACACCATGCTGTGATGCTGTCATAAATTGGTATGCTCTTCACAGCTTTAAACATAATGCCATCTGGTGGCCTCAGTGGGACTAGGGACCTCAGGTAACTAATGTGTCTATAGCAGCTAATAAGGTGGACTCTGGTGATGATGGTCTTAAGGGGCCTCAGTTCAAAAGCCCTTGGAAATACTCACAGAAAATATCATGCAGCTTGCTTATATCCATAATTGCTAATGCAGCCAGGGTCATTCACAGTTGATTGGCTGTGCACATTGAAAAAAGGTCCTAAATCCTAACTTTTGAGCACCTTTTTAAACTAGCCTGCACACTTTGAGCTACAAAACACTGCCACTTTCACTTGACTTCACACCTGTATCCATGTGTTTAGCTGGTGATACTAAACTACCTTAGAGGATAGATTATTGGTGTATGTGATGAGACATTGTAATTAAGTGGACTGCATCCAGGGTAGGAAGCAGGGATATGACAAATGCCTGCTGGGCAGAGGGTGAGTTTGCATGTGTGTTCCTTTGCACAGAACTTGAATGAAACTTTGATAAGGCACTCTTTGATGAGTGTGCACACCAAAATGTTTAGTGAATGGGGATTTCCAACCGGTGGTCAATGTCAAAGAGTATGGAGCAATCCAGCACCAACACAATATAGCCCTTTGAACCAAATGTTTATCCTTTCAAACCTGGGATGATGGTCGGCTCCATTTCATACAATAGTGAACCTAACATTGGTACAGCATCTGATTACTACTCTTTCGCCTTCAGTTGCAGTGCAAACAGAAGCCATCCTACATCTCAGTGCCATACTAGATGCTTGGGCTGACGTTATGAAATCTCAGCTTCTTACCATGCAAGTCGAGACCTCTGTCATCAGGATTGTAAAGGGACCTGCAATTTTCCTCAGTAGTCGAGCAAGCCATCTATCTGCCAACAGCTTATTGGAAAGGCAGAAGTTCTTCTCCAGAAGAGCAGTAATTTACTCAAGGAGCACAAACCTCTTGTTCTCTCTTGCTCGCGGTTTGTGGCTGCCTGACAGCTAGTTCAGACATCCTTGTGCAGATGTGCCATCCACAACCCTCTATGACCAGAGCTACTTGAGGTTCCTCTGCACAGGCATGTGCAGTAACCCCCATTCTCCCACGTCCTATCGCACAAGCTGTTGGAAATCACCAGTTTTCCAGCAGCATGCTGTGGCCACTGTGTTAGCAACAGGGCTGGCACAGGCATAGTGAAGACAAACACTACGAGGAAACATTGAATAGTTGATGCTTGTCTACAATTTAGCATGATTGAATTTCTAAATTTAACTTGTAATGTTAAATTTGTGGTCAATTTTATTTTTTGTATTGTGGCCAAGTGAATTAGTTGGAAATTGAGGGAAGATAAGGTGCGGAAATATCGATGAATGTGGAACTGGGCTGGTGGTTATTAGTATTTTCATACTCAGATGAATTCTTCGGAAACAGCCTGGTCAGAAAGGAGCTTTTATATCATTTCCTCCCTTTATCTTCTTTCTCCTCTTCATGCTCCAGCTCAATTACTCACCATATGTTTGGTGGTGAGAGCTGTCGCCTTGCAAGGTTGTACAGCAGACCATTATAAACTTAAAACATCCTTCATGAGACTGCAAAACTCTTCCAGAGCTGTTTTGCAGTAGATGCATTCTTTCAGCATCTCAAGGGTCAGCTTGAACTCATTTTGCATTGCTGTGAGCCTTTCATCCTATTCTATAGCATTGGCGGGGATTCATTTCTGCTACTGAACATGTGTTTAAAAGATAGCATTAGCTGAAGCATTTGTCTTTTCAATGACAATGTTCAATCAATATCATAATTGTGTTAAATCAGTGATGCACAGAGATAGCTCTCATATCTTCCTACTCTACCCACAATTAGCGGCAATTCATCACCTACATCCTAATACCCTCACCAAATAATCCCATCATTATGGGCATGTACTGCAGACCCTATTTTGGAGCTCTAAGGGCTTGTAACACCTGGAAAATAGTTTGCAAGAAAACTGATCAAAAATGCTGTGGATCAATACAAATTCCACTTGCCCCATATACGATACAAATCTAATATATTAATGTGGATCTATGAAAAACTGAATTTCCCCCGACTTCTATTTGACGACTTCTATTCACCAAAATATGCTCACTGTCAATCATAAATCTTTGGTATAAATTATTTTCTTTTTGAACTTCCTATTGCACTGATGCCACCAGCTTTTGCTATGTGCAGGCAATCGAATTATCCATGGTCGGACTTTATTTTCATTAGGTTCCATCTTAAAAGCCTTTTGCAGCGCAGTTATTTGACAAGTAAAAATTAGCACCAAATTATGGCTACTTTCATGAATGACACTTTGACAGCTAATAGAAAAGACCTTGATCTCCTCAGGCCTATACACTGCCAAAAGATCAATAGAGCTGGTCGCATTCAAACCAGTTGTGTTGTCTACCTATCAGTCTGGGATAGATTCAAACCAAATTTCTGGAAGTGAAAACACAACATTGTGATGAATTGTACTTAAATGTGTTTTTCATCATTGCTTTAGGGAAAACAAATCATTATCCTATTTTTCCAAATTAGCTTTGATCATAAATCACTGAACTTCAGGAGAATACTGTGTAGAATAGATCAAAAAAGCCACTCCCATTAAAGAGAGAAAATTTTTGTACTTTTACATTTGATTATAGCAATCATACCAAACAAAAAAACTTATATCTATCAGGAATGATTGAACAGACTAGCTTCTTTTCTTCAGACGCATTTTAAAACTAAGTATGATAAGAAGCATATTAGGTTAGATGACTGAAAACTTAGTCAAAGAGGTGGGTTTTAAGGAATGTGCTAAAGGAGGAAAATGGAGTACAGAGGCAGAAGGGGTTGGTGAGTGTATCTCAGAGGTTGGCATATAGGCAAAAGAAGATGCTGCTATTTGCATTGATTAGAGTCAAGGATGCAGAAAAAGCCTGAATTACGAGAGTACAGACATCTCATAGACCTATGGGACTTGATGAGATTACAGAACCAGGAACCAGGCCATGGACAAATTTGAAAACAAAGATGAGAATATTAAAGTCAAGACATTTCTTCACTGGGTGTCAATGTATGCTAGCAAGCATACAGATGATCATGTCTTGGTACAAGTGACAATATGTGAAGAAGAGTTTTCAGTGGCCTGATAGTTTTAAGTCGTAGAATGTAGGAGGTCAAGTGTTCATTGGAATATTTGAGTTTAGAGGTCACAAAGGTATCAATGAGAGTTCCAGCATCAACAGATGAGCTGTGACAAGGGCAAAGTCAGGCAATGCTATGGAGTTGGGAATGCCTTTTGAAGATCAAGCATACTTATGGTTTAGAAACTCATCTCAGGCAGAGGAGGTAGAGGCTTGCTGCTAGATTGATATCCACTGCAGGCCAAGACTTGTACAGCAACTCAAGCCAGAACTATGTGATGGGTGGAGGAGTTTTTGGGTTGGAGTTGAGGGTTGGGGAGGTCAACAGCAGGCTCTCAACAGATCTTCCGTATCCCCCCACTTCCCAGGTTCTGTGGCCAGTCAATAAGTGCCTTTGAATTAAGGACTTACCACAGGGGAGATTATAAATTATAACACCAAAGAGCAAACTTGGTTAATCTCAAATGGTTGCTGTGTAGAGGGATGACATTGGTGGCTAAAGAATGGAGTTTGGAATGGGATGAGAAAATAATGGATTGTGTTTTACATTCTCCCCTGTGCATGGCTTGAAGGTGGCAAAAGTATTCATTCAGGCAGAATGGTGATTGACGTTTAGAGTAGAAGCCCATCTCCACCCTGATTAAATCCAAAATGGTAAGACGTATGGATAGATGACTTTCTTGACCTAAAGCCCATTGAGGCCCATAGGGCACAATTAATGCTCAATTAAGAGAGTCTTTACACTGGCACTAGTATTAGCACAGTGGCGGATGGACCTGTCACACCATGGGACGTATTACGTGCAAATCTGCATGGTCTCCTTGAAGTTTCCCAGGGTGGGGGTGTCCCTTATTCAAAGGCACTGAGTGCCTGACTGAGATACCGGACATCAGGAATTAGGGGAGGGCTGCTAAATCTACCTCCCTGCCCTTACACTAACTCCTTCTTGCAGCCCATTCTTCAACCCTCAGGAATCCTCCATCCGTTACCCACCCCTGGACAGGGTGGCTGCATGATCCTGGGTCTCCATTGGTAGGAGGTGGCACAGCTGCCATCCTTTGATTGTTTGCTTTCTGTCAGGGTATCCCACACCAGAATTCTGATCCCTTGAAAGATCTGCCGCTGACCTCTTAGCTGCCAAATTGGCACATGATAATTTCCAAGGAAGCAGTGGATTTTCTTGCTGTATCTCCAGCTGGAGGGTCAGAGTAACCTGCCATCTCCTTAAAATTCCCTCTACTGACTTCAGTCTTCCTGCTGTGAAACTGGAAGAATTTTCTGCTCAGCCAGTATATGATACCAGCTAAACAACCTGATACCTCAGCAATATAGGAAGAGCTGAGAACAGTGTGCTGAGGTAGAGATGGGTATTCACAACACATTGGTGAAATCCAACATGTTGGTGTTTATGGATGATGTCACCAAGGGGCAGCACAGAAATAAGAAATAGACAAGGCTCAGGATAAATCTGTTGCTAATTCATTATCAACCCCTGATGCCACTGGTATACACCAACTTCCTGATGAAGTTGATCCTTCCTTGTCAGTAAACACCAAAAACACCTAGCCGTGCATTGCTTAATGGTTACTTACAAGTATTCAATCAAAGAATGTCTGGAAGTGTGAGATTGGGCATTCGAACTATAAAATCTACAATAGAGGATAATGTTTTTGGATGCTGAAATATTAGACTAGCAATCTAGGCTACCTGCAAATTGCATCTCCTACTTGTTGTTGAAATCCTCTTGAGGTCACTGCCTGAAGCTAGGTGACCCAACAGCACCAGGACCTCTACCATGAGTAGGGCAAGGGGCAGACCCCCTACTCTTCCTCAACTGGAACAGAAATTGAATCCTATGCTGTTGGAAAATGATAGTACAGTCTCCAACTTTGCTTCCAACTTGTGATTGACCAGGAATCTCTTCTCCTCTTACTGCCAGCCATTGGTACCTGTTAGAAGGATTTTCAGGATGAAACACAACCTGCTTCATCAAGTTGTGAATAGATCTCCCTTGGTCATCTAGTCTGAAGTGGCCCTTGAACTGGAGCTTATTTTAGGCTCAGATTTAGGCATAGCCCCCATTGCACACTCCTCTCTGTTATTGACAAAACTCTTGTAAATTATTCCTTAAGGTTTTAAATGTCATTTCTTTGAATAATGGAATGCCCCATTTTGAACAAATATTGTTCCATTTATTTCTGCACTATGTATTTATTATTTCCTCTAGTCAAAGAGGCAGATGAATGGCCAACAAAGATCACTTATTTCAACAGTTCTAACCTCCATCTTCAAAGGAGTGCCAAGGTAAGAGGCATTATGCGTGAGGATAGAATTTAGAAACCTTGTTCTGGAAAAATGGTGAAAAATGGTGAAATAACTCCACAAATGCTGGAATCCCATCACTCAGTCACCTGCTATTTACATGTGCATAATACATGACACTGACCCAGCAAGTTCATAGCTGGTTCCTAGAGTGAACAGAACGCCTCACACTTCTGTTTATATCTGTCAGCCAGGACTCCCTGATCAGACCAAGTTAACAGCCACAATCAGGGAACTCGTGTCCTATGAGGTCCACCTGGCTAGCCTCATTCCAATCATTGCAAATGTGTTTAATCTTATTCTGTTGAGTATGATAAGCAACTCTGCCAAATGTTTGACCTCCAGTTCCATGCAAGTTAATTAAACAAAGCCATTTCTTGCTATTTTAAGTTTAATGTAATTGGTTTCATTTCATATAATCTATGTAAAGTCATGAGTTTCATAAACTCAGAAGTTTCCTAACTTTTTACAGCTTGTTAATGTATTGAGATAGTGATTAAACCAAATCTGTTTCAGCTTTTCTAAGCTATCCAACTCAGTGCTACAATAAGGCAGTCTCACTAGATGAGCTTGTATCAATTCATATCATCAGCATACTTCACAAACTCTTCCTTCCCCTGATTTAGATTTTTTTTCATTACTGTTTGCCCGTTTCCTCTCTACACAGATGGATTCAACACATTAATAAGATGCCCACAAATATCCCTCCTAATTGTTGGGTCATAAAAAATAAAATATAATTTGGGGCTCTCCCTTCATTGACTGATGCCCCTGGTCTTCTACTTTCCAGTTTTTGTTTTCTCACAATTTTCTATCTGGCTCCGAGGAAAAGCCATAGAGTCATACAGCATGGAAACAGACCCTTTGGTCCAACTTGTCTGCGCCAACCAGGCATCCAAATCTGACCTAGTACCATTTGCCAGCATTTGGCCCATATCCCTCTAAGCCCTTCCTATTCATGTACCCATCCCGATGCATTTTAAATATAATTGTACCCTCCTCTACCACTTCCTGTGGCAGTTCACTCCATATACACATCACCCTCTGTGTGGAAAGGTTATCCCGCTGGTCATTTTTAAATCTTTCCCTTTCACCTTAAAACTATACCCTCTAGTTTTGGACTCCCCCACCTTAGGAAAAAGACCTTGGCTCTTCGCCCTCTCTATGATGTTCATGATCTTATAAACCTTTTTAGAAGTGCATTGAATCTTTCTGATTAATTTCCAAAGACCTCTAAAAGTATTGGGAAAAAGTGGCCAGGACTGAAAAGGTAAAAATGCTAAGGCTCAGCCCAAGGTCTGGATTGAACAAGACCAGACCCTATCGGAGCTCGTTCATTGACATTTAGGTTTGTATGAAGGAGAAAAGATTTGAGATGTAATATTTAAATTGCCTATTGTCTATGCCTGGAATAAAAGCAAAATATTGTTGATTCTGGAAATCTGAAACAAACACAGAGACTGAATATCATGAGTCCCTTGGCCACAAAGGAGGAAGTCATAGTTTTTAAGAAGAAAAACACATGAATGATACTTTTGCCAGCTAGAGTGTCCTGGCTACACAGCATTAATTGCCCATCCCTAATTGCTCTGGAGAAGGTAAAGATGAGCTATCTTCTTGAACCGCTGCTGTTCATGGGACAGGGTGGATTAGGTAAACTCACAGTCCTGTTAAGAAAAGATTTCCACCATTTTGACCCAGATCATTAAAAAAAGGAAGCTGAGTGTAAAAGTGAAATAGAGAAATGATAAAATATTATGGAATGTGAGAGAAGTGAAGCAGTAAAACTATGTGTCTAGTGGAATTGAATTGTGATCAACTTATGACGAGTTTATGATCACATCGTTAATGTAGACTAATTTATAATCCTTAAGCAGCTTTTAATTGTACAATGATAGATTTTTACAGGCATAACATTTCTAACAATTCATTTCTTTAAAAAAATAGTTTGCTCTCACATGCCTGGCAGATGTGTGTATTCGCATATAGATTACACAAGTATTTATACAGATCTATGGTGTTTCTTCAGCAAAACTGTTTAAAAGAATAAATGAGAAGGAACTCCATTTCTCTACTCACAAATATTCAGATATTGAACCCTGATTATTGTGTGCGCCACATTGTAAATTAGAAATAATAAAACAATAAAACATATTCTTGTCATACCGATCCTATATACAAACAAACCTCCCATTAACCCCGAGAAACTCTTAGCATCAGAATAACTGACAGTTGGCCTAATCCTTTACATCTGTTTTCCTGGTCCACTCATTCTCTTTTCTATATTTTACCTTTTACAGTACATCTGCATCTCATCATTTTCTTTGATGTCCTTTTTAATTCTGTTTCGAGTGCATGTTTGTTTTTCTAATGCCTGCTTAATATCATACCCACTTAATCTAATAAATTAGTTGAGTGATTGGAGATGAGTAATCATAGCAGGGTGTATACTTCAAGATCAATAGCTTTTCAAATGAAAGCATTTTCTTAAAGTTGTCATAAAGCACATGACATAATTTCATTCAGAACAAATCTTTACAGACTGAACGTCTATTACAGTTCTGAAAGAAACAAATTGAATTAAAATTCAATGGAGAATGGAGTGCTAGCATGCAAACTGAGTTAAATAACTTAATGGAGCCAAAAATAGCACGAGGGCTTCAAAAAGTGCAAAAAAGACTAATTTTGGACTGAAAAGCTAGACATGGCATTCGGTCTTGTCAAATGTAATGGCAAGGCTGGTTGGAAATTGTTTCAACCGATTTCCCACCGGATATTCAGTCAGATTGGCAGGATGGTCCTCTACGAGAATGGGAAACAGTCTCAGAAAGAATGTTGACACAAAGGGGTTTTGGGGTAGGGGGGGTTTGGATTTTAACGAAGAGACAAATAGGATATTATGATGGTGATCGTGAAAAAAACAAGATATTGTGGGAGAAGCCAGATATTGCAAAGTGTGACATTGCATAAAGTGGTTTCCATTGAGCGTCGGGGTTGGCTAATGGACAGAATTAGTTGATTGCAGGGATCCCATTGCAGGGATTTTACAAGGTACCTTGGTAGCCCAGGGACTCCTGGCCCGCAAACAGTGAAATAAAGGCGTGACTCAATAATCTGGCCCTCTTGATTTCAATGCTCCTGAGGCTTTGGAATCCAGTCCTAGGTGTAAAAATGAAAATTCAATTATAATGGTGGCACTCAGACTTCGGTGATCAACTTGCCTCCCGAAAACAGGCTCTTTAAAACAGTATGTGGGAGCACTGGCATTGAATCAGGGTTGGTTTACATACTGCAAGATAGTAAGAACTGCTGATACTGGGGTCAGAGATAGCACCTGGCCTGCTGTGTTCCTCCAGCTCCACATTGTGTTTTCTCTTGGTTTGCATACTATTTTCTGCATAGAAATAGGCCCTGTGAGCTAACAATCCATGTTCATGTTTATGCTTCATACAAACCTCTTCGCACCTTTTTCATTTAACACCATTAATATACCCTTCTTTTCTACTCTTCCATGTGTGTTTATCTGTCTTCCTTTTAAAAACATCTGCTAGTCACCTCAGCAAGTTTTGTATTCTCTCTTGGGTAGAGTTCTCCTGCATTCCCTATCAGATCCGATATTGCCTATTGTCGATGTCTGGAATAAAAGCAAAATATTGTTGATTCTGGAAATCTGAAACAAACAGAGACAATGTTGGAGGTCTGGCGGGTAGTCTGGTAACATCAATGGAGAGAGAAACAAAGTCAATGTTTTGAGTTGAATATGACTATCCTTCAGAATTCAGGGGTTCGGGTGTTAAGGAACAGTTCTGAAGAAGAGTCATTACGAATTTCCATTAACTGTTTTTCTCTCTCCACAGATGCTGCCAGACTTGCTGATTTTCTGCAGCATTTTCTGTGTTTTTTGTTTCTTTATTTCTGGCTCCTGGTTCTGGTATCACCAGCAAGTAGAAACATCTTCCTACCTTATCAGTTCCTTTAATACATTACCAATGGCACCAAAAATAGCTTCCTCCTTGTTGTGCCATGGTATCTTTTGCATTCATCAGAGAGGGCAAAAGGAGACTCAGTTTAACATCTTATCTGAAAGACAGATCTTCTACAATGCAGCATTCTTTCCATATTGCACTGAAGTACCAGCATAGATTTTCATACTCACTTAGAGTCATAGAGTCATAGAGATATACAGCACAGAGAGATCCTTTGGTCCACCTCATCCATGCTGAAAAGATATCCTAACTAAATCTAGTCCCATTTGCCAGCATTTGGCCCATATCCCTCTAAACTCTTCCTATTCATATACTCATCCAGATGCCTGTTAAATGTTGTAATCATATCAGCCTCCACCACTTCCTCTGGCAGCTCATTCACACACACATTACCCTCCGCGTGAAAAGTTGACCTTAGGTCCCTTTTATATCTTTCCTCTCTCACCTTAAACCTAAGCCCTTGAGTTTTGGACTCCACCACACTGGGGAGATGACCTTGTCTATTTACCCTATCCATGTCCCTCATGATTTTATAAGCTGCTATAAGGTCACACCTCAGCCTCCGATGCTGCAGGAAAAATAGCCCCAACCTATTCAGCCTCTCCATTTAGCTCAATCACTCCAACCCTGGCAACATCCTTGTAAATCTTTTCTGAACCTTATCCAATTTCACAACGTCCTTCCTATAGGAGGGAGACCAGAATTGCACGCAATACTCCAAAAGTTGCCAACCCCATGTCCTGCTGAAGTAAGACTCAAGCTCACAATCTTTTAATGGAAAAGTGAAATTAAACCACAGCTGACACTCATGAATTCGGTGTGAAACTTGAACGTAGAACATAGAACAGTACAGCATAGTACAGGCCCTTCGGCCCACAATGTTGCGCCGACCTATTATCCTACTAAGATCAAACTACCTTGCATACCCTACTTTATATTATCTTCCTTGTGCCTATTCCAAGAGTTGCTTAAATGTCTCTAATGTATCTGACTCCACTACCACTACCGACAGCGCATTCTACACGCCCACCACTCTCTGTGTAAAGAACTTACCTCTGACATCCCCCCATACCTTCCTCCAATCACCTTAAAATTATGCCCCCTCGTAATAGTAATTTCCACCCTGGGAAAAAGTCTCTGGGATCCATTCTATCTATGCCTCTCATCATTTTGTACATCTCTATCAAGTCACCTCTCATCTTTCTTCGCTCCAATGAAAAAAGCTCTAGCTCCCTTAACCTTTCCTCATAAGACCTGCCTTCCAGTCCAGGCAGCATCCTACTATATCTCCTCTGCACTCTCTCGAAAGCTTCCACACCCTTCCTATAATGAGGCGACCAGAACTGAACACATGCTTTCGGAGTGCACTTGGATTTGGGTCTAAACAAAATAAAACTAAGTAACTGAATGCTGAAAATCAGAAACATAAACATAAATTGCTGGGAAAACTCAGTAGGTCTGGCAGCACCTGAGAAAAAGCAGAGTCCAGTGACCCTTCAGCACAGGAGCAATTTTCCAGCAATTTCTGTTTTTGTTCAGGCTTAGGCATTTTCACTTTTTTAAACAATGAGCACTTCTGGAGTCTCAAATCAAATCATGTCTGTCCCATCTTTTCTATGATTTTACGCCAAGTCAGTAAATGTTCACCTCATTGTTTTCTTGCATTTGACACTCTCATAAAATGCAAAACCATGCAAACATACACCCTATGTTTTACATTTCAGACAGGGGTTTTCTTGACATTAGAGTCAACAAGTTCAGCATCGAAGTCTTCAATATTGTATTGTCAGGAGTCACATGACACCAGGTTATATTCCAACAGATTTATTTGAAATCACAAGCTTTCAGAGTGCACTTTACCTGATGAAGGAACCACACTCTGAAAGCTTGTGATTTCAAATAAACCTGTCAGACTATAACCTGGTGTCATAAGACTTCTGACTATGTTCACCTCAGTCTAACACTGGCACCTCCGCATCAATATTATACTCATTTTGCTATATGCTTATAGTCAGTTCTGATTAAAGGGTATGTTTACAATGTCAAAGAAGTATCTCATATCTGACGCAGGTTAAAGGTCATCAAAAGAGCAACACAAGCTCACAGCAATCAAAAGAATATGGAAATATATTGATTAAATCTTAGTTGTTGTCAGCAGAAGTAAGAGTGTAACGTATCAGATGACATATAAATAGTTGCTCGAAGTTGAATGTAACAACCGTTCCAAATATAACTCATCCAATATCCTCATAACACCAACTGCACCATAGAAAAAACGTTGGCAACAATACAGAGTTCTCAAGCTGTTGGAGCTCAAGCTGAATGTGTGATCCAGGGAGATTGTTTGCTGCACATAGCACATTCCAGATTTGAAGTATTGAAAGCGGTGAGGATGTTATCATCGTCTTATCTCAATTGTTTTAGGGTCTTTAGTATTTAGATATACATATTATAAGCATTGCACCTTCCCAGCACTATCCCAGAACTCAGGACTGAATGAAACTAAGTATGAGTAGCTGAGGCCTATTTGTATTGCGTCTTTGATCCATACCCGTACTCATTTCTGCACAAAAAGATGACTGATTGAGTACATTTCACAATTTATACCAACATATTCAGATCACATTGAAAATGGTTAAACAAAAAGAACAAATTAATTTAAATAAATTGTTGGGAAAGCAATTTAACCTTCCTTAATTTTAATTAATCATAGGTGGTACAGATGATGTCTATAATTATGCATGAGTGTTTGACTGAGATAAGAACTTTTGAAATGATATGCAGAATGAATGGGAAAGAGTTAGGATGTTTATATAAGTTGTAAAAGCAGTGAGTAGATTGACAACTCACTGTGTTCATACTGTCAGAAGGCAAGCCATTCACTGAGTTTCTTTTTGTTTGTGAGTATCACTGGCAAGAACATTCTTTATGACCCATTCTTAGTTGATCTTGACAGCATGGTAAAGAGTTGCATTCTGGGAATCCATGTAGTGTTGGCACACCCACAGGCCTATTATGAAAGGAGTTCCTGAACCTGGTGACAACAAAGGGCTGAATATTATGCTTTTTTTTTGACTAAACGCGAGTTGTGTCAAGTTTTTTTGGAGGGATTCTTGCTGCAAGGCCTAGTGAATTCAAATGCTGTATCTTATGAAACGTGCCTCATTCATGATATACTCAGCCCCTCTATGGTGTCTCTTACACCCAATTCTAACCTCATCTTACCACAGAATGTTTACAGAACAACTTGCCTTTTATCGGACAACCACTGAAAGACAAGCATGCCTGGCACCCGTACCACATTTAAAAGGCAGCTGTGAACAGAGATAAGCTTTGACATTCTGGAATTGCCCTGTTCAGTGGCAGAAAGTCATTCAGAAGACATTGGAGAAAGGGAAGATTGTGCCACATTTCTCTGACAGGAATCTGGAGGTTTTGGTGGAGGGGTTGGTACAGTGAAGGGGTGTCCTCTTCTTGGAGAAGTGACAGAGGAGCCTATCATGAAATCCTGGCAGTCTGGTCTAAAGTCACCACCAAGGTCAGTGCGACCGCAATGGTCTGGACGAACAGCCAACAGTGCTACAAGGTGATAGATTTCAGTATTTCCTTTGAAGTCACTCAATTATCCAATTAAAACAAAGACCAATGAACAAGTATACTCACTAGGGGGACAGTGCAACAATAAGACAAATGGAGGAAGGTCTCAGATCTTGCAGATATTTTAAATCAATCTGTTCAGAAGAGTTAATATATACTTCTGGAGTAGGTGGAATTTGAACCCAGGCCTCCTGAAGTTTGCAATACGTGCACTAGGACATCCAGTCAAAATACATCTCAGAACTCTGAATCTCTCACTATTTGGATAATATGTCACTTGTAACTTTTCTGCCAAATCTATCAACCTCACTAATTGCATCTTCAAAAATTCCAATAAATTTATTAAACAAGATTTCCCTTTTGTAAAACCGTGTTGACTTGTTCTAATCATGAAATGTGTTTTTTAAATGCATTGTTGCAATTTATTTCTTAATAAATGCCAACATTTTCTCAAAAAAGGGTGCGAGGATAGATGGCTTGTTGTTCCCTGTTTACTCTTTCTCTCCTTTCTTGTAAAACAGTGCAATGTTTGCCAACTTCTAATCTAATGGAACCATTCCCAAATCAAACAAACTTTGGAAAATCACAGGTGGAGCACCCAGTATCTTTGCATTTATCTTTTTTTTAGTCTTTGAGTGTCAACTATTTGGTCCTGAGACTTTGTTAAATTTTAGTCCCTTGACTTTCTCCAATACTTTTTCAATGTTGGTATTAACTTCCTTGATTTCCTCAATCACTTTAGTCCTTTGCTCACAGTCTATTTCTGGAATGAAATGTGTATATTCTTCAGTAAAGGCAAACACAAAATATTTGTACTATACCTCTGCTACTTCCATATTCCTATATTTTTTCCTGTCTATGCTCCGAAAGAGCCAATTTTTACTATTACAATTTTTAGCTTCTTTCTTCCTTTTCATATGATTAAATATGAACCTTACAATCTGCTTTTATATTTTTGGCTCACTTACTCTCATACTGTACTTTTTTTCCTTTGTAAAAAAGTTTTGATACTCTTGCTGTTTTTTTAAAAGTACTTCCAATCCTTAAAATTGTTACTAATTTTTGCAATGTTATAAGCTTCTTCTTATAATCTTCTTCCAATGTTAATGTGTGCCATTTGTCATTTTAATGGCATTTATGAATTGTTAGGTGAAGGGTGTGAATTATTTTACCAGGTACAGAAATATGATATTTAGCTTTTATTGTGTTAGCTATTGAATATTTGGGGTAGTTACATAATAGGTGAAATCAAATTTTTTTTATTCACTCATAGGAAGTTGGCTGAGCCAACATTTACTGCCTGTCCCTAGTTGGCCTTGAGAAAGTGCTGGTGAGCTGTCTTCTTGAACCACTGCAGTCCATGTGTTAAAGGTAGACACGCAAAGCCATTAAGGAGGAAATTCTAGGATTTTGATGCAGCAACATTGAAGTACTGGCAATGTATTTCCAAATCAGAGCGGACAGTGTCTTGGAGGGGAACTTGCAGGTGGTGCTGTTCCAGGTGTGCTATATTAGGCATGCACACAGGCGCAGAAAATAACAGCTTTTTAAAAATATAATATTTATCAAATTTATGAGTGGTGATAAGTGACTGTAGTTTGAAAATCAAAGCCCATGTTGTGAATAGCTATCAGAACGTGTGTCTCAAGAATTGTTATCAGAATCAGCATGGCACTTAGAAGAGCATGTTCTACTTGAAAAACTCACTGCTTGTTTAACCTACCGGTTTATTATATGACATTGCTGTTTCTATGTTCTGCACTGCTATCTACAGAGCATCTCATAGAGTGCATATCACAAAAGCAAAAAATCTCCTTCATTTGCACATTTTATTCATTTGGGTAAAACAAAACAACCCTAAGCATGCGCCTTTCCCCATATACTTGTACAAATATACCCACTAGCTCAGTGTCATTCATTCATCTGCAGATCTGTATTGACACATACAAGGACACAATTGGAATATCTACTGCTTCACATTTGCAGAATAAGTTACGTGGATCTGTTTTGAAGGGATTAGAATGCAGACTTATTCCAACATCAGATACAGTTTCACATTCCTCTTATATCTAAGAATTGGTTGAACCAATCCCAGATTTCATTGCATTAACACTTTTAATGTTTAATCCTCTGAATGAATAGAGAAAATAAAATGGAATATCAGATATCAGAAAGACTTGTGCTCATTGGATATGTAAGGTGATTGTTCTTTTGCGGGGATGATGGAATTCGCAATTGTTGAGTTCCCTCAAACCAGCCAAGATAGATTTATATCAAATAAAAACCGAAAGAACTGTGGATGCTATAAATCAGGAACAAAAACAAAGTTGCTGGAAAAGCTAAGCAGGTCTGGCAGCATCTCTGAAGGAAAAAACAGAGTTAACATTTTGGGTCTGGTGACCCTTCCTCGGAACTGATGTTGGCTGGGGAAACGTCAGTTTATATGCAGAAAAAGGGGAGCAGGTTGGGGTAGGAAGTAAACGATAGGATAGAGCCTAAAGACAGACAAGAGAGTTGGGCAGACAAAGAGTTGTTAACGATCAGGCTGGGAGGGTGAATAGTTGTTAATGAGGACTGTTAGTGACTACCAACAGCTGGTGTGCAATAGCGGGCTATGTGATAACAAGGCTTGGTGTGCGGGGTAGGGGGCTGGGACATGGGAGAGTTTAGGCCCTAAAGTTATTGAACTTGATATTGAGTCTGGAGGGCTGCAGGGTCCCCAAGCGGAAAATGAGGTGTTGTTCTTCCAGCTTACGTTGAGTTTCGCTGGAACACTGCAGCGGGCCAGAGACAGAGATGTTGGTCAGGGAACAGAGTGGTGCATTAAAGTGGCAGGCAATGGGTAGTTCAGGGTATTTTTTGCGAGCAGAAAGTAGATGTTCTGCGAAGCGGTCACCCAGTCTATGCTTCATTTCCCCAATGTAGAGGAGGCCACATTGTGAGCAGCAAATGCAGTAAACTAGATTCTGGGAAGTGCAGGTAAAGTGTTGCATCACCTGGAAGGTATGTTTGGGCCTTTGGATAGTGGGGAGGGAGGAAGTAAATAGGCAGGTGTTGCACCTTTGCCAGTTACAGGGGAAGGTGCCGTAGGGTTGTGGGGGGGTGTTGGAGATGAAGGAAGTGTGGACCAGGGTATCCCAGAGGGAACGGTCTGTGCAGAAGGCAGACAAGGGAGGGGAGGGGAATATGTGTCTGGTGGTAGCATCTTGTTGGAAGTGGCGGAAATGATGATCTTCTGGATGTGGATTCTGGTGGGATGGTAGGTAAGGACAAGGGGAACCTAATTGCTGTTGCAGGAAGGACTAGAAGGGGTGAAGGCAGAAGTGCGGGAGATGGATTGGACCTGGTTGAGGGTCCTGTTGACAACAGTGCTGGGGAATCCTCTGTTGAGGTAGAGGGTGGACATTTCAGAGGCTCCCTTGTTGAAGGTGGCCTCATCTGAACATATAAGATGGAGACGGACGAACTGAGAGAATGGGATGGAGTCTTTACAGGGAGCAGGATGTGAGGATGATTAGTCAAGATAGCTGTGGGAGTCAGTGGGTTTGTAGTGGATATTAATGGCCAGTCTATCCCCAGAAATGGAAACAGAAATGTCAAGGAAGGGAAGGGAGGAGTCAGAGATAGACCAGGTGAAAGTGAGGGCAGGGTGGAAATTGGAGGCGAAATTGATGAAGCAGCACCAGTGGTATCAAACAGAAATTGCAGAAACACAGTTCCAAGGAAGGGTCACTGGACCTGAAACGTTAATATTGATTTCTCTCCACAGATGCTGCCAGGCCTGCTGAACTTTTCCAGCAATTTCTATTTTTTGTTTCTGATTTCCAGCATCCACAGTTCTTTCAATATTTATTTAGTATTAGGGGAGGCAATGGCCTAGTGGTATTTTTTGTTTCTGATTTCCAGCATCCACAGTTTTTTCAATATTTATTTAGTATTAGGGGAGGCAATGGCCTAGTGGTATTATCACTGGACTGTTAATCCAGAGACCCAGATAATGTTCTGGGGACCCAGGTTCAAATCCAGCCTCAGCAGATGCTGGAATTTGAATTCAATAAAATATCTCGAATTAAGAGTCTAATGAGGACCATGAATCCATTGTCGATTGTTGGAAAAACCCACCTGGTTTACTAATGTCCTTTAGGGAAAGAAACTGCCATCCTTACCTGGTCTGGCCTAAATGTGACTCCATAACTACAGCAATGTGGTTGATCCTAAACTGCCCTCTGGGCAATTAGGAGTAGGCAATAAATGCTGCCTAGTCAGCAATGCCGTCATCTCGTGAATGAATAAAGAAACAAATTGTATTTAAATCACCAGCACACCTCTCTTCCAGGCATGCTCATCTTGAAGAAGTTCTGCTTATATTTCTGACAGGATTTACATCACAATCTTTTTTCTTGTCCACTGTCATTAATTTCACTATTGATCCTGGTGTTTGGCAAGGTATTTGCCAAAACTTGTTTCTGCAGCCATATAACATTCCTTAGTGTCTGCATCTGGCTCAGACTTACCAGTTCTGAAGAAGGGTCACTAGCTCCAAAACATTAACTCTGATTTCTCTCCACAGATGCTGCTAGAACTTCTGAGCTTTTCCAGCAATTTCCGTTTTGGTTATCAACTCCCCACATCAGACAGAACAGCGTATCACATTCTGAATGGATTGCATGGGTGTCCTTATTAATGTCATTGAAAAAGCCTGTGCAGTCCACACAGTTGTCAGCCAGTGGCAGTGTCCTCTCCTGGGAAATCACAGTACTCTGTGCTGCTCACGGGGGATTTGACAATATTTTCCACTTTCCTGTCAGGGATAGTGATCGCAAATGTTCCATCAGACTCCTTATCTGGTCAGATGAAAATATTGATCATCAGTATCAGAAGGACGTAGAAATGGAGAAAATTCCAAATTTCAGATTGTGGATGCTCAGAGCAGGAAATAGAAGCATGTCAATATCCAGTTTAGATGTTTCTCCATATCTCAAGAATTATTTTCTCCAGGATGCATTCTATTAGGCTGATCTCTGGCATTGAGTCTTCCTGGCAATATTTTTTCTGTAGTTTTTTTATTGTCTTTAAAAATTTTGATTTTGTACATTAAAGGGATAGGGCCTTGCTAGCTGGGCCAGTACTTATTGCCTATCCCTAGTTGTCATTGAGAAAGGGATGGAGAGTTGCTTTTTTGAACCACCGCAATCCATTCAGTGTGGGTACACCACAATGCTGTTGGAAAGGAAATGCCAGAATTTTGACTCTACCAATTTGAAGCAACAGTGATAAATTTCAAAATTCTGATGGTGAGTGGCTTGGAGGGGAACATGCAGGTGGTAACGTTCCAATGTATCTACTGCCCTTCTCGTTCTAGATAGTATGAACAAGAATTTGAAAAGTGCTTTCGAAGGAGCTTTGGTAAATTTCTGCAGTGCATCTTATAGATGGAACATTCATTGCTAATGCGTATCAGTGATGTTGGAAGTAGATATGTTACCAATCAATCAGCCTGCTTTGCCCTGGATGGGTGCAAGCTTCTTGAGTATTATTGGAGCTGCACTCATCCAGGCAAGTGGAGGGTATTCCAACATACTCCTAACTTGTTCCTTTTAGGTAATGGGATCAGGGTATGAGTTACTTGATGCAGGATTCTCACCTCTGACTGGCTTGTAAGTATCAAGGAGCAATGGTTAAATTCCTTCTAATTGGATATGGTAATTGTTTGGCACTTGTGTGGCATGAATGTTACTTGGCATTTATCAGCCCAAACCTGGTATTGTCCAGGTTTTGTTGTATTTGGAAATAGATTGTACCAGGATCTGAGAAGCCTTGAACGGTGCTGAGCATTCTGCAATCATCAGAGAATTTCCCTACTTCTCACCTCGTGATAAAGGGATGGTCATTGATTAAGCAACTGAAGATGTTTGGGCCTAGGACACTATCCTGAGGAACTCTTGCAGAGATTTCCTGGAACTAAGGTAGCTGACTTCCAACAACCACAACCATTTTCATCTGTGCCAAGTATGACTACAATCAGTTGAAAGTTTCCCCTGGTTCCCACTGACTCAAATTTTACTGGGGCTTCTTGATGCCACACTCTGTCAAATGCAGCTTTGATATAGGGATTGTCATTCACAACTCACCTTTGGCGTTCAGCTTATTGGGAGCTTATGACTCTTGCAATGAAAACTGAGACATCATCCGCCAGATGCTGTAAGTGCGTTTATGGGAGCTGTCATGGAGTTGAACATCACTTTCCCATTGAAAAGGATGAGGTCCAAGCTCTTCATAAAGCCCTGTGCTATTTTAGAATCAAACTCCTCCATGTCCTCTGAAAATGACAAGAGTGTTTGTGCATGGAAGATCAGCCAATGCACCAAGGATCTTGGCGTGCACCATTGTTTTTCTGTACTCCACATTATTAATGTCCTCAGGGGAGGCAATGACCTAGTGGTATTATCACTAGAATTTTAATCCAGAGACCCTGGTAATGTTCCAGGGATCCGGGTTCGTATCCCACCATGACAGCTGGTGGATTGTGAATTCAATAAAAATCTGGAATGTTGTAGAATGGAGACACCTAGGGGTTCAGGTACATAATTCTTTAAAACTTGTGTCACAGGGTGGTTATGAAGGCACTTACCATACTTGATTTCATTGCTAGTCCATTGAGTATAGAAGTTGGGATGTCATGTTGAGGTTGTACAGAATATTGGTGAGGCCTTTTCTGGAGTGCTGTGATCAGTTCTGGTCACTTGCTATAGGAAGGATATTATTAAATTGGAGAGGGTTCGGAAAAGATTTACGAGGATGTTGCCAGGAATGGAAGGTTTCAGTTATAAAACAAGCTGGGAATTTTTTCAATGGAGCGTGGAATGTTGAGGGATGACCTTAATAAAATCATGAGTGACACAAATAATGTGAATAGCAAAGGTCTTTCCCTAGGTTGGGGGAGTTCTTATTTTTAAGGTGAGAGGAGAAAGTTTTAAAAAGGACACGAGGGGCAACTTTTTTACACAGACGGTGGTTTGTGTGTGGAATGAACTGCCAGGGAAAGTGATGGATGCAGATACAGTTACAACATTTTAAAGGCATTTAGATAAGTTCATAAATAGGAAAGGTTTGGAAGGATATCGTTTGGGAACATGCTTGGTATGGACTAGTTGGACTGAAAGGCCTGTTTCCATGTTGCATAATTCAATGAGTCTATGAGTCTATGATGACCAGGAATCCACTGTCTATTGCCAGAAAAACCCATCCAGTTCATTAATGTCTTTTAGGGAAGGAAACTGCTGTCCTTACCTGGGCTGGCCTACTTGTGACTCCAGACTGAAAACAATGCGGTTGATTCTTAACGACCCTGTGGGCAATTAGTGATGGGAAATCAATGCTGATCTAATGAATGAGTAAAAGAAAATCTGTCCTTTGCAGCGGAACTCATTTGTAATCATGTGTCCCTCGGGAAGTGGCACATACACTACTTCTTCCTCAACTGGGTGGAGGCTACTCATTCCCAATGAGTTCACATGTGTATATTCCTCTTCAGCATCATGCTGTAAATTACATGCTGTGCCTGAACAGATGATTGTGATAGTGCTTCTTCATTAGGAAATTTGTATAGCTCTCACCCTTGGTGGTGAAGCTGCACTGCACTGGCCTGTGTAGTATTCAGTTGTTCATTGGTTCAGTATTTGAGTATATTAATCTGTTGGCTCCTCTTTGTGCTATTCATCAAACCATGGAGTGGAACTGAGAAAGAGAAACTAAATTGAAAGCTAGCAATAAGCTTTACAGGAGACAGCTTAAAATTATTCAATAAAACTCCCACTCAGACGCAGAAACTAGCTATGCTAACTAGTTAGCTATTCCACTATCTCTGAACTAGTTATGCTGTAGTTCAGGGGATCTGAAATGTAAAAATTTAAAATGGGAGTTCGGCTGAGGCAAGGAGGTTGCATGGAATGCAAACATTCACTCCCTCCACCACCGATGCTCAGTAGCAGCAGTGTTTACCATCTACAAGATGCACTGTGGAAATTCACCAAAGATCCTGAAACAGTGCCTTCCAAACCCACAACCACTTCCACCTAGAAGTATAAGGACATCAAATACATGGGAATACGACCATTTGTAAGTTCCTCTCCAGCCATTCACCCTTCAGTAATGGAAATATTTCACCGTTTCTTCAGTGTTGCTAAGTCCACAAGCAAATTTTAAGAAATGTCTTGGTGCAGTAGTGGAAGCTCAGACTGAGGCCCTGAGAACTCAACTTTTTGTGTACAGGCTTGGGTTGCTGCCATTATGGCTGTAGATACCTGCACTCAATGGAGCTTGTGGGTTCTCACTGTAGTTCAGCTGCATGTATCTCAAGAAACTATTAGGATTGCTGAGGTGTTGGCCTGGGAGAATGCAAGTGACTTCATGGATCACAAACATGCTGTCTTGCCTCAGGATAACAAAATTTATGCCCTTACCAACATCACCCTACAACTTTGTTTGCTGTTGTTTCTCAGCCAACTAGTGCAGACTGCCACAAAGCAAATGAGGATGCTGCAAACTGAAGCAGAGTTCCCAGGGCCATATCTGCTTGAAGCTTCGTTCCGCGTCTCTATCTGTAGTCCTGCCCTGTGAATGTCAACAGCCTTTCACCAGTAACGCTGCAGCCACTCATATTGTATTCCATAGGTGTTCTAGGTCACGTAAGCCTTAAGGACATTCAATGACTGAATACACAAATGAACTGTTCAATTTTGTATGCGCTTTTGGAAATTTTCTTAAACAAAGATATTCTGGAATTTTTTTTTCTTTGATGTTGACTTTAATTTCAGAATTTTGGCCAAGAGGCTGCAATGATGGTCCCTTGCAGATGAATTAAAAGGTGGTTGACTATGTGGAAACTATGATCATAGGAAGAGATCTCAAGAGAACTGTAGTCTGGGTATACATTCATGGACAGCCTGCTGCAGGAAGGATGCTTCCTCGTACCTCTTTTTCCACTCTCGCTTTGTCTCTCCCAGTCCCCCTACATAATGATTTTCCTGTCCACATCACATCGCCCTCAGCCCTGATGAAGGGTCCTGACCTGAAACATTGAATTTCCTGCCCTTCTAATGCTGCCTGACCCGTTGTGTTCCTCCAGCTCCACACTGTATTGACTCTGACCCCAGCCACTGCAGATCTTGTCAATCCAACAGATGGACTCTTATTGCTGAAGCAGGCTTTTTCCTGACAGGCCAACTGACTCCTCAGACTTTCCTTGTCAAAGATCCAGCACTGTTTTCTTGAGCATCCAAAATGTTTGTAATGCTTCTCCAATAAAGTTCAGCACAATACTTTCACTAACTCTCCCCAGCAAAAGTAAATCAAGAGCACTTCATCTGAAAGTTAACTAATGTCGGTCATGTTGTGGGCAAGGGGGGTGGGGTCTGGTATAATTAGGTATATCCCTTGTGCATATGATCAATTGTGTATAAGACAGGGCATTAACTGGATCTTTTGGTCCAGAATTTCAACATGTCAGCTAAATCAGTGCTGGAGATCATCTGATGTGGTGATCTGTCACTCTGAACATGTATATTTCTGGCACATGGACGTCATACACACATTATGACCTGGGCAGTCAGAACATGTTGTGTTAGAAGTGGCTGAAGCTATTTTGGCCGTATTTTTGATTGTGGGACTTTGGCGGCATAGGTACCAGCAATCATCTGGAGCTCAATTTGATGATCAATAACTTTATGTTTGTTAAATACTTACTTCTGTTGATGGAAAATAGAGGTCCAAACGGCCTCATTGTTGGACATATTTCTTCAAAAGTACTGCTGTTTTTGAATTTGAATAGTCTATAGCTATCGTATTGTCAATTGTCAAAACTATATTCCGAATAACTTCACTTGAAAGAAAGTTTCTTTAAGGTTTACTATACAATCCTCAAAGCGTTAACACATAAGCCTATTAATTTGTTGCTTTTCTTAGGGCACGCTCTCATTCCCCACCCTTCTGTGGAAAAGGCAGGTTCTGTTTGTGTAATCTGGCCCAACACATGGAAAGTGTGAATTTCCAGAAAATTAAAACTGCAGGTCAGAGTGAATGCCCAAGGAAATGGAGGTCAGAGATTTTCATGGCTCGGAGCTTGTGACGCATTCAGATTTCATTGGCTTTCTCTTCACAGAACATTAACATTTACAGCCAAGAGACTAGAAGGTCCTTTCCTCCAGCCAATAAGTGAGCTCATCTCTCTAGAGGGACATAATGTGAATGGGCCCTGATAGTTAGCCTATGCTAGCGCACATTATTTAGTGTTAACAACAGAGAGCACTCCAAAAATACTGCAGCTGATGTGTCACTTGTCAGTATCTTTGTTAATCTCTGTAACAAGCCTCTAACTGTTCTGTAGTTTGAAAGCACTTTACTTTCAATGGAAGTGTAAGTCTGATTTTGATTCACGCTTCTTTTGCAGCTACATAAGGCACGAAGATTATCCTGCAAAACTTTTTAAAATTTTTAAGAGTTTTTATAGAAGCAGGATTTGAAACAGGATTTGTGAACTGCAAATAGCTAATAAGATCATCACATTCCATTGTTCCGTCATGACTTCAGCATTTTGAAGTGCATATTTTGCAGATGCAAGTTCCAGGCCGCCATCTGTATGCATGTGCTGTATTTATTTGCATCTGAGTGTGGATTCACAGACTCAAATATATAGATGGGCCTGCATGAAAATGTAGTACAATGGTGACTACACTTGAAAAGTTATTTTGTGGGCTGTAAAATACTTTGGGACATTGATACTGTGAGAGGCCTGAGAGAAATACGAGTTCTTTATCTCCATATGCATAGGGAAGAAAGCATTTGTGAGCAGATGTATCCTTACATATGTGGATTTTATACCAGCCTAAAGGTTGAAATTCTATAGACCCAAACTCAGTGAATATTCTTAAATATAAAAGGAGTTTCCAATAACCTACAATTTGTTCTAGCAAA
Organism: Ginglymostoma cirratum; assembly: GCA_024137785.1. Classification (NCBI taxonomy): domain Eukaryota; kingdom Metazoa; phylum Chordata; class Chondrichthyes; order Orectolobiformes; family Ginglymostomatidae; genus Ginglymostoma; species Ginglymostoma cirratum. The sequence goes on from JAHRHZ010000032.1 coordinate 3,164,303, forward strand.
CACAATCAATAAGTTTTCCTGGGCACTGTCAGTTCAGAGGAAGGGTCACTCAACCCGAGATGTTAACTCTGATTTCTCTCCACAGATGCCAGTCTCCATTAACAGATATTCTCCCTCCTAACCAGATTGTTATCCACATCTTTATCAATCCAGCTACTCTTCTCTCTCTTTGGGCTCTATCCCCAACTATTGTTTACTCTTTACCTCCTCACCCCACCCTATCTTCTGCATACAAACTGACATTTTCCTAGTTACCATCAGCTCTGAGGAACATCACCTGACCTGAAGTGTTAACTCTGATTTCTCTCCGCAGATGCTGCCAGACCTGCTAAGCTTTTCAGCAATTTCTGTTTTTGTTGCTGGTTTACAGCATCTGCAGTTCTTTCGGTTTTTGCTATCAGTAAGATTATTGTTTGTACTGATTCTCTGAGCCAATCCAAAGCCAAAATTTGGCAATGTCAATGTGTGCCACATAAAAGATAGTGATGATTTAAAGAGGTCTTAGGCTGTGTAACTGCAGAACAGTGGCCCACACTTATGCATGGGACACTTTAACTTGGTGATAATTGAGCTATTATTCAATAGGCAAGGATTCGTATCATGCAAGCTTGCTACTTGCAATGATTTGATTGGCTTTCATCTGAATAATGTAATTTGTCACTATAACAATAGCCCACAGAGACTGTTTTCTTAGATTATGTATACAATATTGTCATTATAATAGTAATTGACATTATTATTAGCATAATTCACATTATCTGTCAAATTGCTCTTTTGCCACAGTTGCTGTATGGCTGTGGGAGTCCAGTTCCAAGTTCATTATAGATAGTTATTCATCTATTTCAACATGGGAAACAACAAAGAGGCACAGACATCCTCAGAAATAACAGAATGGTATAGGTTATGGTGGAGGTTACTTTTACATCATGAATCTGGCTTTGCAATGATGGTATGCCATTATCGGGCAACAATGTGTACAACAGTGTGCCCAACAGATCAATACGATGCTTCTAATGTGTGATTGAAAAGAGTTAGCCGGCTTTTAATTATAATGTGCTAGTTTGTTTCTCTTTATCGACCTAATTCATTGGCTAGCAGTGATGAGAAAAAGGGAGTCAAATGGGAAGCCTCTCCTTGTCAGTCCATACCATCTCATTTGGCAAGACCTCAGCTGTACCTCTTCATGATGACACATGGAAACTGGGTCCCTCAAGGCCCCATGCTAAGCTTCAGATGGACTTGCAGGAGGTTTACCACCAGACCTGCAGTAAGTATAGGCCCATTGGCACATGGACACACCCTGGCATTCATGAACTAAACTCTCACCCATAGGTGAGTAGCTCCACTGCCTTGTGGATGCCGAAGGGGAGTTACAGGTATGGGAGTGTACACAGACAAAAAAAATGCTTAAACAGAATCTAAAGACGCATTGATAGCTAAATACATCATTTCTCCAGCAATTCCTGCGATCAAGCCAGTGTCAAACAGCTTTTTGCATTTCTTTGGAGTCCATTAGTGAGGTTAGGGCATCCCTGACATCAAGGCAGTCCAGAGTCTTCATCAATTTTGGACAGACTTAGGCCCTGAAGAGGACACTCAGATTCTCTGCAGAACAGTAATGCTACATGGGGACAGCAGGTACAAGCAATATGCCTAAGAATATAAATTAGCATAAACTGGCTCAACACACTATCTCTGCTTGTGGGCGGGACTGTCCTGTTTCACTGGTTAGTCATTGCTTACCCCAAGTCTGGCAGCCTACAGCTAGAAGGATGGTGACATAGAAACATAGAAAATGGCAGTAGGAGTGGATTATTTCGCCCTTTGAACCTGCTCTGCCATTCATTATGATAATGGCTGCTCATCCAACTCAATAGTCTATTCCTGCTTTCCCCTCATATTCTTTGATTCCTTTAATTCCAAGTGCTATATCCAATTGCTTCTCAAAATCATGCAATGTTTTGACCTTAATCTCTTTTTGTGGTAGTGAATTCCACAGATTGATTGTTCTCTGGGTTAAAAAATTTCTCATCCCAGTCCTAAATGTTTTACCCCATATCCATAGATTGTGGTCTCTGGTTCTAGACTCTCCAGTCTATATCTATCCTGTCTAGTGCTTTTAAAAATTTCTAGGTTTCAATGAGAGCCCCCCCAACCTCGTCAGTTTTTCAGACCAGCCATGGTCATCTGCTTCACTGGTACATAGAATCTCTACTCAACAAGTTGATGGAATCTATCATACAAGGCAAACAAACAAAACTAAAGTAAAGACAAAAGATGGCATCATTTTGATCGACAAACTGGAACATCAGGACCACATGCATGGGATTGACAGCTGGTAAATAACACGTGCAAGACAGCTGCAATCAATATGGAATTTGATCGGCTGAACATGACATCGCTTCCAACAAGACTTGCCAAGCTTCCCAAAAGCAGAACGTAAAATGTTACAGTTTGATCTGGCAAGGAGGAAACATGAGATGAAGCAAGGTGTCGGCTTTGCTGTAAGGAACCTGCCACTATTGATGATAGAGCCTCCCACAAATGGTTCAGAATGTGCTCACTCCATCAGTCTCTCAGCTGAAACAAGGCCAATTAGCTTCATGAGTATTTATGTTCTAATGTTATGCTCTACCACAGGAGAAAAAGACCAATTCTACGTAGAGGTTAACAATGCCATCAGCAGAATCCCTAACTCAGAACATCTGTACCTACTAGGGGATTTCAACACGAGAGTGTGTCTTGGCATGGTTATGGCATGGAAAAGATAAATGAGAATAGATAGAGACTACTTAGGTGTGGTACTACCATGGGTTTTGTATAGGTAACACAGTATTTCAGAACAAATCAGCCCACAAGATGTCCAAGAGGGAAACATCCAAGATCAACTAGCTCTGATCATCACCAGATGTGATTCTCCAAACAGTATTTCAACGCACATAGCTACCACAACACTGACTGTGATACAGCTTGCACCCTGCTGGACATTAGAGAGATGATGTAAATTGTGAAGCTTTTTCATTAAAATCTGAAATGTCATCCTCATATCAGCATGAGTGCCTACTCTAGTAAAACCAAAAGCCCCTCAACGCAACTGAACTCTTTAGCCTTCTCACACAGAGTGAAGAAACAAAATGGAACATATTTGAGAGGTCATTTACTATAACACATTCTGAACATATGGGAAGCAAGTGCAGGAAAATGCTGATTGGTTCAAGGTTAACATCACTGTCATGGAATCTGCCATTGAAACCAAACAGTCTGCTCTCAGTAATTATAAGACAGATATGAATGAGAAAATTTTGAATACACTAACAGCCGCTTGAAGTAAAGTCTAACAGACCAGTAGGAAGTGCACCATTAACTATTTGTTACGAGTTTGCCAGAATATCGTTTCACACAGGGAATGCTAGAGACATGAATGAAGAGATCAACAAGGCAACAGGTCCATCAGCAAAGAAAATAGCTCCACTGAAAGCAAAGGCTGGGGACGCATCACTGACTGCAATAGTCTGAGGGAAGTGGGGGACATTCTTTGGATTTGTATTCTAGGAAGAACACTGTTACAGAGCAAGCTTTCAGATTGCAGAAAGCCTGCCTGTCTTGACACAGCTGGATATGGAACCCACTGTGGAGGAGCTTAGCGAAGCTATTGACTCACTTGCAATGAGCAAAGCTTTAGGTGCAGATGCTATACCACTTGAATTCATCTAGTACAAGAAACAAATACTCCTGCAACATCTGCACAAACCCCTCGGTCTCTGCGAATGCCCCAGGATATATGTAATTGAAAGATTGTGACATCCTTAACCTTGTGTCTTGAAATCATAGACAAAGGTATGCCAAGTGCTCATCAGAGAGTAACATTATGCTGGTGATACAACACTATATTCCGTATAGAGGAACACCTTGAGCAGTAAATGGACAGATTCTTTCAAGCCTAAGAAGAGTTGTCTTTAAATGTCAGTATCTGGAAAATGAATGTCTTGATCCAGGATGTTGTCAAACCACCATCTGTCAGCTTTTATCAATGATCTTGAAGGCTGTTAGCAGCTTCACACATCCAGGCTGTACAATCATCAGCAACTTCATGAAGAAATTAACACACGTGTTGGAAAAGCTGCAACTGTTAGGTCCAAGTAGTGTGAGATACTGTGAACTACAATAACCTGACTGAGAACACCAAACTGTGAGTCTACCAAGCCTCTGCATCACCCATCATGTGGGAGGGCCAACGCTGCAAAATGGACAAAACACATTCCAACAAGAGATCTGTACAATGTCAATATTGATTAATGGATTGATTTATTGTCACATGTACCATTGTACATGAGAAGCTTTATTTACGAGCAGTACAGGCAGATCATTGCGAGCAAGGATGTGCAGATCAGAGGTTGTAAAAGACTTAGGCTTGTGTAATGACGTACTGAGAAATACAAACAGATAGCAAATATATTCAAAAGTGATTTACCTCCCAGTTGATTCCTCAAAGTTACTTAATTAATTTTTATTAAAATCATTATAAAGTTTAAAAATAACATCTACTTGCTGATTTGGCTGATAATGCCATGATATCATTGAGTCTTGTGAGATGGGCACAAAGGAACTTGTCACTGGTACTGAGTCAGGAAGAATTTTACTAGTTGCTTTGGTCTCACCATGACTTCATCCCATTTTCCAGTGTCAGAGTCAGTTAGGTATCCAAATCAAATTGTTTAGCAGCATTTGTGCTCTTCATTAGTGACCCAGCATCTCAGGAAAGCCACTGCAGCACTAGTATTGGGGAAAGAGGAAGGTATTCCAATGGGACGGGCTCTATCTGAACCATGCTGTGACTAGGGTCCTGGTGAATCACATAACTAGGACGGTAGACGGAGCCTTAAACTAAATAGTGGGGGAAATATGTTCAGTTGCATGGAAAATTAGAAAATCAAATTTAAGGGAGGAGGTAGGAGTGCAAGTTACTGATCATGTTAATTGTCACCAGCAAATAAAAGGAAGGGACAGAATGTGTGAATGTTATATTGCACCAAGGAATCATAAATATGTAGGGAACTTTGATATAGAACAAACTTAAAGGCTTTGTATCTTAATGCATGAAGCATTTGGAATAGTTAGACAAACTGACGGCTCAAATTGAGGGGAATGGATATGATTTATAGCCATTGCATAAATATGATTACAAGGAGATCAGAACAAGGAACTTAACGTTCAGGGGTATTTGTTCTTTGGGAAAGAAGGTGGGACAGAAACGGTGCTAGGGTTGCATTGTTAATAAGATGAAATGAGAATAGTTGTGAAAGATGATCTCGATACCGATGAAGTGGAATTCATTTTAAGGGAGGTATAAAACAACAAGGGAAAGAAGATATTGGTGAGAATAGTGTACAGATCCATCGTCCCAACGCCACCCAAACAGTAGCCATTCTGTGCGAAAGACTATAAATCAACAAATAATAGTGAAAAGAGTGGGGTAATAATTGTTGATGTCTTTAATCGTCTTGTTGATTGGGTTAATGAAATTGGAAAGGGTAGCTATGACAACTAATTCATAGAGTGTATTAGTAATAGTTTCCTCAAGCCAATCTTGGAGTTAGTAATGGGTACTAAGGTAGATTTAATAAATAACTTTGGAGTAAAAAATCGCTGGGAGTTATGATCACAACATGATAGAATTTAATATTTAGTTCAAGAGTGAGAAACTTGGGTCAGAACTGTGATCAAATTATATAAAGGGAATTACAATGGAATGAGTTAGCGAAAGTGGACTGGGTGGATAGATTAGCAGAATGGCAGTAAGCAAGCAATGGCAAAAATTTAAGAAGATAGCTTATGATGATCTTTTGGGAGAGAAATGTTGTGCTGTTGCAGCATTTCCCTTCCCACTGATGCTTAAAGGAACTGGTCAACAGGCAAGATGCTGATAAAAGAGTTTAAGGGCCAGAAGAAGAAAACTAGCTTGAAGTCAGATGCAAATAATCTTTTATTTCAGAGGAGTGGAATCGCTGAAATGAAAAATGGGTAAAATGCTAGTCAGATATCATCAATTCCTTTTTTACTCACACCACCAGAGAATCACTACAGCCTCTTCTTTTATGAACTTCCTTTCAATCAACAGTGCAGATGTGGAGCAGAGAGAAAGAAATGTGTCAGAATCCCAGTGCTTCCCATCCCTTTGACACCATCCATGTGCAGTGGGCCAGACAATGGATGGGCATCTATTCTTGGTAAGAGTGGAGGTGAGGAAAGTTTCACTTGGCGGGAGGGTCTCCTTGCCCATTTTACTTAATTCACGCCCTTGAGACCATGCACTTATTGGCAGCAATGTGGAATAAATTCTTCCTCTGTGCCTCTTTAAGACTTAAGTCTATTTCAGTTGTTGTTACAGTCAAGTTTGCCAAACCCAAATTATTGCAATTTGCTGTTTAGTAATTGATTGCTTTGTTCCTCCAGCCACAGCCAGATTCATTTAAACCAATTTTCTTAATAATGTTCATTATTGTTGATCCAGCACATGAATTACCTCTGATTCAATTTCATGAATCACCCTTCTCGTAGCATTAATACTGCTCACGGAGCAAATGAGTCTGACATATAGCTGGCACACAACTTTCCATTGCAAACACTAATGAAGTATATTAAGTATATTAAAGTCTAAGATAGACAGATTTTTAATCAGTAATGGAATAAAGATTATGGAATCAGCCATGATGTAATTGATTGGCAGAGCAGACTCAATGGCCTGAACGGCCTACTTCTGCTCTGACATCTTATGTCTTATGATCTTATTTAAATTCCATTATTGCCTACTACTTGTACACATATTTGATTCAGTTGGCAAGTACTGCTATTTGTGAGTTCGTAGGGATCATTGCTTCTAAGCATGTGCAAAAGAAGCTTTCTCATAGAGACGTCAGGTCACGAATTGGGTCTGTATAGCTCCAGGTAAGTTGTCCTCTCTCACCATGATCTTTACAATGTTAAAGCCTGTCATCGCTCACTCACAACAGTGTAGATCTTACACTAATACGCCATGACAATGGTGACCAGACCCATGGAACTGTGGACAAGCAGTCGTAAAAGCCTAAAGTGAAACCCAATGGCAGGATAGTATTACAGGAAGAAAACGAGGACGACAGACTAATGATCCAAACCCAGCCTAAGGAAAATAGATAAAGTAAAATTCAGGTCCCAGCGCACAATGGACTTATCCAGACACTGAACCACAAGATAGGAAAGCCCACACAGTGTCTGAAACAGTACAGAAGAGGCTGAGGACAAAGTATACAATAAGCAACAGAAAGTATCAATCAGGTACAGTGAGTAAAATACTGTAGAAGTGAAAATTACGTACAGACTTAGGGAAGAAACAACTACTCAGAAAATATGCTGACAGCAAGCATTCAAAGAAACAGGGCACAGTCCGTGCATGAAGTAACTCAACTGGCAGGAACTCAGGTCTGTTTTATTAAGGGTCATGAGTGCAAAGAGAGAGACCAGGGTACAACTGTAGAAACAGCATAGAAAATTAAATACAGACCACACCAGTGTGCAGGAGTCCCAGCAGCAGGAGATGCAGAGGAGCAGAGGGAATGTAGTCGGCCCATAACATGGTTTTGACTTCCCTGAAGATACGGGTAAAAATGAATTAATTCTGGTACACAGGTATTAAGGTAAATGACACCAAATTTAGTTTCAGATTGGATACCAGAACAGACACTTTAATTCTTTTGGTTGTTATGCCGTGGGTTGAGGCTAACAATCCACAGACCATCTCTTGTTTAATTTTGTGGATTGGGAAGCTCTAGAATCAAAGTGAAGTGTCAAATGTGTTCCACACTTTGCTACAATGGAAGCAAGATTACAGAGACCTTATATATTATTACTAAACATTATTGTTCTTTATTAAGTAGAGTTGTTTACATAGGTTTAAATCTTTTCCGGTGAGCAAACACCAAAGGTATTGACCTCAGTACGCCCTTCTCTACAGTCAATCCAGCATTAACATTACAGGAAGCCTGTGCAGAGCCTTAACTTCTCTCAAAACAGTAGTTGAAAATGGAAGGAAAGATGGGCACCTAAGAAGAAAATGACCGGGTCCTAGAGGGCATTCTGACCTTAAGGATATAGTTACAGAGAAGGAATCCAACCCTCACACTGTTCATTTACTGGAGTACGAGACCTTAAACTTTCTTGTTCCTTTGCATTCAGGTGGCTTTGTTCCAATGAACCTAGGAAAGTTGTCTACGTATTTCAGAGAATCTACGAAGGGGGTGGAGGAACTGCAACTGCAGCTACAGTAAGATGCTATGCGTCCTAGAGCAGGACACTGGACCACTGCTGGGAAATAAAAACAAAACCCTGTGGTAGTTCAGTATCAATGAAAGAAAAAATGAAGATTCAGAAATTTCTACAGCCGGTAAAGTGATCATAGAATCTAAAATATGATGTAGGTAGTGCTGGCTGATGAGTGAAATTGAGGCTTTGGTCAAGAAAAAGAAGGAGGCGCACATCAGATATAGACAGCTGGAATTGGGCAAATTGCTCAAGGAGTATAAGGGCAGTACAAGCATACTTAAGTAGGAAATCAAGAGGGAGAAAAGGGAACATGAGATAGATTTGGCAAATAGAATTAAGAAGAATCTAAACAGACTCTATAAGTACATTAAAAATTGGCTTGAAGGTAGGAGACAGAGAGTAGTGTTAGAGGGTTGCTTTTTGGACTTGAAACCTGTGACCAGCAGTGTGCCACAATGATCGGTGATGGGATTCATTGTTGTATGTCATTTATATAAATAATTTAGATGTGAATATAGGAGGTATGGTTAATGGGTTTGTAAATGACACCAAAATAGGTGGTGTAGTGGACCTTGAAAGGAGATTATCTCTAAGTATAATGGGACCTTGATGGTGAAAGTCAGTTCTCACTTCTTGGCCCATTGGCTCAATTGATCAAGATCCCTTTGAATTTTGGATAACTTTCCTCAATATCTACCATATGACCAACTTTGGTGTCATCCTCAAACTTAATAACCATGCTTTCGATATTATCATCCAAATTGTTTATATAAATGACACACAGTGAACCCAGCACTGATCCTTGCAGAACACTCCTGGTGACAGGCCTCCAGTCCGAAAAACAACCCTCCACCGCCACACTCTGTCTCCTAAGGTCAAGCCAATTTTGTATCCAATTGGCAAGTTCTCCTTGAATTCCAGGTGATCTAATTTTACTAACCAGTCTGCCATATGGAACCTTGTCAATGGCCTTGCTAAACTTCACTTAGATAAGGTCTACTGCTCTGCCATCATCTATCTTCTTGGCCGCATCCTCAAAAAACACAATCAAGTTTGTGAGACAAGACTTCCCATGCACAAAGCTATGCTGACTATCCCTAATCCCTAATCAGATATCACTAATCAGTCCTTGCCTTTCCAAATGCATGTAAATCCTATCACTCAGAATAGCTTCCAACAACTTACCCACCAGTGACACCAGCGGTCTATAGTTCCCAGGCTTCTTGTTTAGATGTAAATCGAACACTGAGGTAGTGAGATGTTGGAGAGTTTTAGTTTGATTGTTTTGTGTGGGTGTATCGAGTTTTCATTTCTATTTCTCAAAGTTCATAAAGCAATGCTTGAGGTAGTGATTGGACTAGATGCTCAGGAAAGAAATGAAAATTAGAGACGGAAAGTCTCGTGAAAGTAGTTGCCTTACCATGTGTACTATCTGCTGTCTGAAGCATGTCACATATGAAGCCCTGCAAATAAGCATTGTCTTTTTCGCAGAGGGCACTTCAGCTTTACCAGAACTGGGGATGCCATTTTTTTTTGTTCTACCGACTTTAATGCTACTGGTGCACCCATAAGATGCTGCTTGCTTTTGTCATGGTTCCAATTAAATACGCAACATGAAAGAAAAGTATGAGTCATTTTCAATTTTTTTTACCAACTGGACAATATCCCATTACTCACTGCTGTTGACTGGGCAGCACAGAAGTGAGACATGGTTTAATAGAGAAAGCTGAAGCTACTTCAAGCAATGTCACTTTGCCATTGAGTTTCTATCCGGTGGTAAACCAGCATCTGAACCTTTTCTATTAAGTGTTAGCAGGCACTGCAACTGGAAAGGCAGCTCATCAAAATACAAATAGGTTGCTACCTAATATCCACACATACTCAATTCTATCAGTGAGCACTGGTTAATTATTCAGAGCGGGAAACGAAGTTCATTCATCCATCTCTGAGGTCTCTACTGCTCAATCACCTGAAATCAACTTAGACCTGGAATTAAACTTTGCACCATGATCTAACTGTTCATTGGATATATTCCCAAAGTCATTCAATAAATCAGGTTCTCATTTTTAAGCAGAGAACACTACGTGAACTGTCACACTTTAACAGAATAATATCTGAGCTTTTATACATAAATTTTCCACGGAAACTAAGAATTATTAGACGATTTATGAACCAGAATACAAAAAAGAGAGCTAGGAAAATACATTATCAGAAAAAGAAGTGATGCTCTGAGACCATAAGTATTATCAATTGAGAACATCACCTGGTAAAATGTTTATTTTTAAAGTAATGAAAAATGAAGTATTAAGCAAATCAGAAAGACATTTATGTCACCAAATGTGAAAACGAAATCCTGTTGAAGAAAAGGAAGACAAGATTTATACAAAGACTTCTGTGCCAGGCACATATTCAGGAGGGACTGAGTTTGTACACTGTACTATTTACAAAAAGATTGTAATGCTTCTGAATGATTAAATGTCTAAACATATGCAAGAGGTAACGTGGTTCATTTCTTATCAAATTGCATTTCCTGGTGAAACTGCAAGAGACAATCTCACAACTAGAGTTATATCGGCAAATTTGTTCTGTGCATATTTTAGATCAGACTATTCAACATTATTGTTTATCTTTCAGACAATAGCCAAGACATATTGACAGTACAGCAATGCTCAATCATACTATAATTCTCTTATGCAGTGTTCTGGTTACTGTGCCCTTATGAACCTGTTGTATATCATTTTAGCATAGTTAACCTATTTTAAATGCTGTAAATGATTCAGCAGCTTTGATAAGAAGCCTCCAGAGGGGTTTTTGACATATGTGTTAACCAATACACTATCAACAACACTTGTCTCTAGTATTTCTAGTTTCATAAAGACAAAGTCCAGTAAATCTTCATATAAATATTTGGTTTTATCACCTTGTACACTTGTGTACTTGTTGAGGCAGCAAATTCTCTGAATGTGATTGTGAAGTGCATTTCTTAAAGATCAAATGTATCAGCAATATATCAGTGGCTGCTGAAGTTTACAAGATTCTATAACACGAAATTTAACAAGATGTTGAAGTGCTGCTACACAAGATGATTAAACCAAAGTCCAACAATCAACATAATTATAAAAGGACTGAATATCTTTAATTCCTATTTCTGCTCTGATTCAGGCTTTGAAAGTAACAGTATGATAAAACATCTGAAATATTGTATGACCATAATACAATAAAGCAGGTGCTTTACTTCTGATCAGCTCCTATGGTATTTTATCAAGTTTATCAGCATTTAACAGGTGGACACACTTACATCCTTATCTTAGTACAATTATAATATTATCGTGGTGCATGAGAACCTACATTTAAATGATATAATAAAACTAAGATGTGAAACTCTGTCCAAGAAGCCAAAAATTCTGCACACAATGTTGTAACTCTGTAATATATATTTTTTGATAGTTGGGGAGTACGCATCAACCTACAGAGACTGTATTCAGATTAATAACAGTGGGGAGTTGGGAGAACCAGCGCGTCAAATTACTAACCACCAGCAACTTGAACTCCTTTTTTTCAGATCGGCGTAAGGTAGAGGACTACCAATGCAGATCTTGCACATTCAATGTCATTAACAAATACATGAGAATAGAAATGTCAGATACGACTGGAAATCAGAATTTCTATTGTCTCATCAGAGTGGCTTCCTCTGCAAAGTTATCAATAGTGTCAGTTTCACACTTTGTGTGCATGTCCTGCACAGTGGGTTGAGTGGGTATTTTCACTTAACTGGCACATTCAAGAATTATAGGAATGACCACAACTTATACAACTGTTGCAGCGTCAGTTTTTATTTCATTGCTTTTTGTTTATAAACCGAACAGTGATATTTACACAGTCAAATCAGCAAAATACTTATCTTTTTAAAAATTCTAACTACACTCTGTGTAAAATGATGGAAACAGGGGGATCTGATTGACCTGAATGATCTGAAAAGTCTAACTTCCTGATCAAGGCTACATTTGCATATATTAGACTAGCATCACTTCCCACTCTCTTCTTTGAACTATTCACTTAATTATTGTCACAGTAAACAACATCTAGAGTCTTTATTTATTATTTATTTGCTAGACCAGTAAATAAAGAATATTTGTGCGTTGGCATTCTGCAATATCATAATACGGATAATGATCTGAAAATTTTCTGGCTGTTTATGAACCTATAATTTTGCTTCTATGTGTTACATATTAAAATGTTGGAAAAATGAACATTGTGAGTTACCAACACCTTGAAAGCGATCTTCATGGTGATGCACAAATGGCAATAATGATGATTGTCTTCAAATGGATGAGGTTGTTGGATGGGTGTTGCTTATGCTGAGGCCCATATCATAGATGGAAGACTTTGAAGAAATAAGATACCTTTCTCTAGAGGCTGAAGACGGCCATTGGAAGCATTGGTTAGAATAAATGTCCAGATTATTCAAGCCAGCAAAAGCTGATTTTGGACATTTCGGATAACGAGAACTCACAGATCCTGTGGAAATGACTTGGCACTGGAGAACAGAATTAGGCTCAAGTGAGTAATAATTAGCTGATGTCAGCTGGAGGATCAGAAGAAAGATTCAGGCTTCTATGGTAACCTCTCCTGAAATGACTGGGATTTTACAACACAAACGGCTGGTTGAAATTGGATTTTATTGGCTCTTCAATTTTAAGTAAACATTGTTAAAGTCATAGAAGCATAGAGCACAGAAGAGTCCCTTTGGCTTGTGTATTATGCACTATCTACACCAGACCCACTTTCTAGCACCTGGCCTATTGCCTGGAAAGTTACGACACTTCAAGTGCTCCTCCAAGTGCTTTTCAAAAGTTTTGAGTTTTCCCATCTTGTCCACCCTCACAGGCAGTGAATTTCAGATTCCCACCACCCTCTAGGTATAAACGTTCCTCTTAAAATCCCTCCTAAACCTCCTGCCCTTCAAATTGAAATGTCACTCTGCTTCAACTAATGGAGTCAGCTGCTCATTATCCACAGTGTCTATGTCCTTCATAATCTAAATACCTCTATCGGCTCCCCCTCAGCCTTCTCTGCTCTAAAGAAAACAACCCAAGCTTATCCAATCTCTTTTCATAGCTAAGATGTTCCAACCTAGGCAACATGCTGGTGAGTAACCTCCACACCCACTGCGGTAAAAGCATATGCATCTTAGAGCATGACAACTGGAATTGCACACAGCACTCCAGCTGAGCTTAACCAAAGTTTTGTGCAGCTTCAATCTGACTTCCCTTTCTTATAATCTAATCCCTGACTGGTAAAGACAAGTGTCACATATGCTTTCTTAGCCACCTTATTAATCTTCCCTGCTGTCTTCAAGGATCAGTGGATAAGCACCCCAAAATTTCCCTGTTCCTCTTAACTTTCTGGTGTGCTGCCACTCAATGAGTACACCCTTAACTTGTTACTCCTTCTTGTTACGTCTCATTGCTATAATATATCCAAAATAGATCTCCCCTGATATATACATTGTGTTCCTCTCATTTATCTATAATGAAGCTAATGCTCTCACCTATATTTTAGTAGGCATATTATATGCTCAATGTAACTTCTGGCGGAACATGGTAGAGATGGTAGGAAGCAGCAGATCAAATCCCATCAAAGTTCCTGCTGCTTTCTTGTTGGAGTTAAGTCTGGGAACTGACGGAACTCCTGCAGAAATCCCAGGCTTCAGTGTTCACAAATCTTCCCACGAATCACATATTCTTCCTGTACACTTTAATTTATTTTAATACATTTTGCCTTTAAACTTGAAACATTGGGAGAACTGAGGGGAAGGGTATACCGGTTGGGTAAGATGAAATACGTTTGGAGGAAGTTGATGTGAAATACTTGCATTCTCACTGACCTTAAAGAATTTGGTTGAATCATCTACCAGTGCTAAAATCCTGAGCAGTTTTAAATGAGAGTGAGAACATACAATGAAAACTATCAAAATTGTAGGGAAACAAAGGGAAGTGGTGAAGAAGTTGAATGTCTGCACTTGGACTAGCATGGTGACGTTTAGTAATTCGCCAATGGGCATTAAGAGTTGGCTCCTTTTACACTTCCAACAACAATTCAAACACTCTCGATGTTTTCTTTTTGTATTATACCCACTTATACTTTTAATGGCAATGCAAACCACTTTTCCTGGGTACTGTGTCACATAGGGGGAAAAATGATAGAATTGTTTACAATGTACATGCTAAACTGTAGAAGTGCTTAACAGCCTGCAAGAAACCACAGAGGCGTTGCTCAACACTGTGTGTGTGTGCAGCCACTCAAAAGAATTTAAAGGGCCTTGCACTCTGAAACAATTTGCAGCACACATTTGAATTTTAAAGATTACATTTGTTATTAGGCACCTTTACACTACATAGAAATACCATGTGTATGAGAAAGCAAGTTGTAGTACAAATGGATAACAGGATTTTCTAATACAATGTCTCTTTCTGTGAAACTATCAAGTGTTCTATGTTCAGCCATTATACATCATTCTGTACAGTGGTTAGAGTCAGACTGTATGCCTGTCTGTTATATTCAAATAATTATATAAGTGATCCTAAACTGTATGTGCAACAGATGTGTTTCTATTTCTTCTTCCTGTTTCTGTCTATCTATCCATTTAATGTTGTTTAAAGAGAAAAATTCACAAAATGCATTCAATTAATTCTTTATGATTATTCATATTACATAGTAGTGAAACTCTGTATCCCTGATGAAGGCATAATTTACATTTTTGAACTCCTGACTTATTTACTGTCTCAATAAAAAAAATCCAGAGTCTGTATTTACTGTTTATTTGCAAGGCTATTAAATCTGCAACACTTCTGTATTAACATTCTGCAGTGTAAAGTGGGAAGCTTAGACAGTAATAATGATCTTGACTGATTCCTTTGCTGACAGTTTATGCACCTTTTAGTTTGCTTCATTCTGCTAACCATTGAGGCATTGGCAAAATGATCAAATTGAATACCTAACACCTTAAATACAGCTTCATTGGGTTGTTCAGATGGCAAAGACACTTGTTCATCAAAGGGTTAAGGTTGCTCGAGGGATAGGGGGAGTGGCAGTCAATATCAGGGATGGAGGATTTAGAAGAAATCAGACCCCTCTCCCCAGGCACATGCAGCTGTCTTTTCCCCTATAATTTTTCCCTGTCAGGCATTTGGACTATAATTAGCCTGAAGACCTTGGTGACACTGCACAAGTGTGAGTGTGTCTACAAGGCCTGTCACCCAGAGCCTTAAGCCTGTCTCACTGATTGACAGGTTCATATGGAGAGACCTTTATGGCTGTTGGGGGCCATTGGAAACACGAGTTTGAGTAAATATGTCCAGATGGTACAAGCCAGCTAGTGGCAAGCGCTGATGACGGACATTTCAGATAACTATAATTCGCAGATCCTGTGGAAATGACTTGGCACTGGAGAACAGAATTAGGCTCAAGTGAGAAATAATTAGCTGATGTCAGCTGGGGGATCAGAAGAAAGATTCAGGCTTCTATGGTAACCTATCCTACATGACTGGGGGGGGTGGGGTTTACAACACAAATGGCTGGCTGAAATTGGATTTCACTGGCTCTTCAATTACTTCAAGCAAAGATTTCTGTCACAAAATATCTGTGATAGAACTCCATTGAGATATGCATACTTTAGATATAAGTCTGACTGAAATGTGCTGATGCATTACTTCAAAATAGTCTTTTGAATTTCAAAGCAGTAAACCTTTTAAACAATTTAACTTTCAAATCCCCTTTCCACAACATTGGACATCAGGGACAAATAAGATTTTTTTACACTCAACATGGCTCTGCCATGAATAGCATTAAGTATGTTGGATAATGCCTATGGTCTTAACTTTATTTCTTACTTTCTAACTTATACGATGAATCACTGTAAGTTAATGGAACCTTTTGTTCCTTTATTTCTCTATTTTTGTATGTAAGATTTGTACTTAGGTACACTGTACTTAAGATGGCACCATGAGGAGCAACGTTGTAAACTTCTCACTGTACTCCTGTACTTCTGTACTTGAGTACATATGACAATAAATCCAATTCTGATTCTGATTCTAATAATCTTTGCCTGTTATTTATAAATAATGATATTAATCTCATGCGCATTTTTGTTGATGTATTGTGTGCTCAATGTTATTTCTGGAGGAACATGGTAGAGGTTTATGGGGCAGAGGAGAAGCAGCAGATCAAATACTGGGGAGGTCCCTGCAGCATTTTTGTTGGAATTAAGTCTAGAAGCTGATGGAACTCCTGCTTAGGATAGGTAGGTAACCTATGTAGGATAGGTTACCATAGAAGCCTGAATCTTTCTTCTGATCCCCCAGCTGACATCAGCTAATTATTGAGCCTAATAGAGAGTAAATATTATAGGAATTTGGGAAATGGTCACATGGTGTTTTAATAAGGAATATTTTATGAATAAAATCAACTTGAACCACAAACCAAATTCTGTGTCCTCTTGTCTACCTCACTGAGGAGAGCACTTGGATAAAAAGTGTTTTTAATATATAAACTGGTGAAAGTGTCCAAAGCACAAGCAACACAATTTTTTCAGTTTTAAAGTAACAGCGTAGCTGCACTGTGCCTATGGATCAGTTTATTCCTGAGGCTTGGAAGATTCAGTATTACAATTTCCATTCCACATATATGTGGACTTTTGCATATGTAACTGCAGGCTTCAGTGTTCACAAATTACAGTCAGAATTGCCCCATGGATCACAGACCTTTCTTGTACTCCTTAATTTATTCTGCCATATTTTTCCACTTTAAACCTGCAAAATTGGGATAATTGATAGGAAGCGCAAACTGATAGGATGAGACTGAATAGTGTAGAAGGAAGCCTCTGTGGAGCACTGTAGCTGGTCTGAACCAGTTTGTTCTAATATTGTAAATTCTGTATCATTCTATGTAAGGGAGACAAATTCAACAGTAGAATGAGCATGGCTGAACCATTTTAGATAAAGGCTGAAGGTATTCAATATCTATTCTTGAATAAAGATTTTCATTAACTCACCCCTTCTAGCTCATAATGGGCTTTGAAGTTGGTCATTTGTTGGTTCACTTTAGTTTCATTTGTATTCAAAAATATGTCGCCTCATATATGCGTTGTGTTTGTACCAACTTTAGAACTCCCACTTATCAATGGTTAATTGGAACAAAATGCTGTTGGTGATACTGAAGTTAATATTTTCCGATGACATTGAAATATATCTCAAGTTTACTGAAGGAGAAGTAGGAGTGAAAGGTACATAACAATGTCAGAAGAAACTTACTGCATTAAAGCGTGAACGCCAGCATGCAAGGAAATAAATAAATGATGCACATACTCCATAAATGGTGGAGAAATAGCCAAAGCTGAAAGATAATGTTGTCTATAACGCTACGGCATTAGACAATGCAATGATAATATAAGCTCAAGGAACAGTATTTCATCATTGAGTTCTCCAGGCTCAACACTGATTTGAACAATTTCACATCATAAGCTCTGGCCCCATTTTCTTGAATGGCAGCTTATGGTGATTCTGCAATTTCCATCTGCAGCTAAATCAATGACTTGCACAGTTTTCACATAATTTCTGTGCTTTAGTATCTATGCCTCCATTTATGAAGAACAGAGAGAAGTTTTACAAATTACTAAATAATTACTGACTGGAGAGGCCATTTGGTCAATGTGTATCTCCCCAGAAAAATCTAAAGTTTTCCCAGTTGTTCCCTAAATGACTCTAACATATTCAGCTCCACCACAGAAGTCTATTACTCTTTGTGAGAAGAATTTATTGTTTCCAGGTCCAAAGTTAACTGTTACTGGTTTGGGCCTATTTCCTCTGGTTCTACTCCAACAATCTTAAACAATCATGTGTACCTCAATAAAATGGATTCTGAGGTGAATCCTTTGTTGACTGTAAAGTTCAAATTTCTAGAGTCTTTCCACATTGCTCACCACTGACAAGGATTAACCTAATAGCCGTTCACTGCAATATCTTAATTACTCGAATATCTCTCTGACTTTTCAGTTACCATAATTTTTCACAGTCTTCAGGTTACAGTTTGACCTGAAGCAGGAATGTTTTCTTACCACCTTTACACAATACAAAACCAATTTATTGGAAATCAGAAATAAAAACAGAAAATCCTGGAAATGCTCAGTGAATCTGGCAACTTTTGTGTAGAGAGAAACAGACTTAATGTTTCAGGTCAATGAAATTTCAACAGAACTGGAAAATGTTAGAGACATAACAGGTTTTAAATGAATGCAGGGCAGAGTAGGAAAGAATAAAAGAAAGTATCTAAAAAGGGTAAAAGGCAGGAGAAATTACTTGGCAGAAAGTTTGATAGTGCCAGGCAAACAAAGATGCCAATGGGACAAATATGGGTCTAGAGAGTACTATGTATTGTCATGGTCACCTAATTTAAGAAAGGAAGTACTAAGTGAGTGCCTCTGTGTTCTTGCCACAATTACTTCAAGTTTATATAAATAACTTTGTTTCAGAAACACAATATAGTATGACTTCCTCTCCTTTGATTTCCAATCTCCTTCATACAAAGGACAATTTCCCCTTAGTGTTTTTCGTTAATTGTTGTACCTGTGTACTAGACTTTGTGATTCTGTAAATGAGTAATTGTTACCATCCATTGCATTAATGCCTCAGTGATCTGGTTCATCCATTGTGTTAATGCATGGGTGACCTACTTTGTGCCCCTGATAAATGTGCAAATAAACATGTACCATGGCGATATAACTAGTAAGAACTATAGAATACAGGGCTATGGAATACAAATAATGTAGTTAAAACTGAAGAGCAATATTTTGGCAGCAGCCTGTGCAGCCTCCTTCTACATGAATCAGTGCCCTCAGGAAGGAAGGCCATAATCCAGCAACCCACCAATGGAAATAATTAGGCAACATTGAGCGAGCTCTGGAACAAGTCTATTCCTTCAGTGTTTCCACATATTTTCATCTGCAGCCACATGTGGTATAAATAAAATAATTGACAAGGAGGGTGAGATGCATGATAAAATTTGGCCTTGTAAGTTTCTACAACTTAAAGATACGTGCTTGCTGCACAAATTGAAGTGACTATCTGATGGTGTCAGCATCTCCTATTCTGTTTAATATTTTCTTGGTAACAGAAAATAACTTTATTAGTTCCCTGCTTGCTCAGTGGGTAAAATCAAGTATTGATTAAGATGGTGTCAGGTCGGATGCCTCATCTATAATAAGCTAGTAGACATTAAGCAAAGGAGTGAATAAAAGGATGCAACAATTGATCTGGATGCCATTGGTTAGAGAAGGGAAAGATCGACTAGGGCTTTCAATCACTATCCAGTGGTGACTGCTGCATATTACACATGTAAAAGCTGAATGAGAACAGAAGAAAATACAAATTGCAGAGCTCCTTTTATGAATAGTTTGGTAATGGTATCCATTAGCTAGGCTTCATATAATGTTGTCCATTTAATCCTACCTTGTAATCTATATAACTGTAGTTGATATGGATCGCAGTTTTGGAAGAGAAAAGTGAAGAGAAAAAGTCAGATAATAATCCAAACTTCATCATCAGTTTTGAATTGCCAGAGGTTTAATATCATATCTCCTGTTTGGCAAATATTTGTGCTCCAAAATGTGAGTACCTTCATTCCAAAATTGGTAATGAGTTCCTGTTATTGCAAATATTTGGCTTTGGCACTTACAGTTATCAAGAAAGCACAGGCCCAAAATTAGACATTCTGAACTGATCAACAGCCAGAGAAATCAGGTCTGAGAGAAGATTGGCCAAACTAAACTAAACAGCAGCCAGTAAATATTGGTGATAGAGAACAGTGGAAGCCAAGATCAAAGAGGTTAGAAAGGTTCAAGGGAACCAGTTACAACCACCCCAAGGGTTATGTATTGGAGAAGTATCGATCAGATGTTCTGACAACTTGACTGCCTGAGCATGTACTCTTTACGCCTCCTATCATGGCAACAGTGAAGGGTGCTGGTGCGACTCCATTGGATGAATTGAACTCTATTCATGACCCCATTGGCCAAAGACCACAGAACATTGGAAAGTCCAGAGTGAGGGAGATAAAACCATACACACCCGGAAGACAGTCCATCAGTGAATAGTCAGTGAAGATTCAGTGAAGGCTTGAATTGGTCCAGCAGTGGAGCTCTGACCACTTGGAGAAAGAGAGAGAGAGATAGAGAGAGAGAGAGAGAGAGAGAGCGAGAAAGAGAGAAGATCCACCTCAACCTCCAAGACCCATCTTTGTAGAAGAGAGCCAGCCCTACTTCAGAAGGGAAGGAGATTCCAAACAGCCAGCTCAAACAAATGGATAGTTGGAGGTAATATTCTCCCTCAGATGGGGTAGAGCCTAATAGAGAGTAAATATTATAGGAATTTGGGAAATGGTCACATGGTGTTTTAATAAGGAATATTTTATGAATAAAATCAACTTGAACCACAAACCAAATTCTGTGTCCTCTTGTCTTCCTCACTGAGGAGAGCACTTGGATAAAAAGTGTTTTTAATATATAAACTGGTGAAAGTGTCCAAAGCACAGGCAACACAATTTTTTCAGTTTTAAAGTAACAGCGTAGCTGCACTGTGCCTATGGATCAGTTTATTCCTGAGGCTTGGAAGATTCAGTATTACAATTTCCATTCCACATATATGTGGACTTTTGCATATGTATCATATATAATTCAAGATGCTTGCTGTGAGTTCATCATAGAATCCCTATAATGTGGAAACAGGCTATTTGGCCCATCAAGTCCACACTGACCCTCTGAAGATCATCCCATCCTCTTGAACCTGCATTTACGTGGCTAATCCTCCTAGCCTGCGTGTCATGGGCAATTTAACCTGGCCAATCCACCTAAACTGCACCTAAACTTTGAACTGCGAGAGGAAACCAGAGCACACCCACGCAGAAACAGGGAAAATGTGCAAAGTCACCCCAGACTGCTGGCCAAGGGTGGAACTGAGGCAGCAGTACTAACGTCTGAGCCACTCTGCTGCAGGTAATCTCAGATGGTAATTATAACTTCACTCGATGAAATGTATAATTGTCAATTTAACGAATCAATAACAAACCTGGTTTTAGCTCCTAACGTCAATCATCTTTTAAAATGATCGAGAAAGTAACTGGAACAAAACCAAATTGTTTATCTTATTATTGTGCTATGTGATTTTTGAAAGATAATTACCAAAACACAATAACTCCATAGGGGAGATTCAGGTGAAGTGTTTATAAGAGATCCCTTATCATCATGCCTTACAAGTCACATGATAGGAGATTTTTTATTTGTCAAACTGATCTACAGAGTTTTATACCAATGAACACCCTCAGCTCATCCATTCAATCTACTTTCAGATTTGAAATGAAAAAAGGCAATGATAAACATTTGATCACCCGCATATTTTCAGATACTTATTGGAAAGCAGAGAATTTGTTTCCTATTGACTAATAAATGAAATATCTTTACCTATACATTGGCTTTTGTGGCTCAAAACATCATTTTTTTCGCAGTCAATGAAATAGAATTAGTAAATCTATGTATCAGTTAGACAAATGCCATGTTAAGGCGCAAATACGCAATGTTCCAAAAAACTGCAAAGATCTCCAATTAAATGTAAAAGGGAGAATAAAGTGGAAATAATCATTTTTGGATTTTGGGCTATTGTGTCACAAGGGGATTTGATAGAATCAAAGACAGAGAAAATTGATCGTGACTATGAAAGGAATGTAATTAATGGCCCAATTGTCTTTTCTAGTTTTATAATTTTTAAACAAACTTTACGGCGGCCTAACATTTAAAGGGGCCCCACAGAGGTCTCCAATTCAACCAGTCACCATCTGTTAATCTTGGCTAACTCTACTACAAGTTCTATTTCTTTAACTCTTCAAAAAATGTTCCTCTCAAAGTCAAAGTTAAAGCCTGTTTAGCTGAGATTCTCAACAATGGTGGACAGTGCTCCTATGACTTGAACAGTACATCACATTACTGACACAACTGGGAAATGCGACTTTGCAGAACACACAAATTAAACATATTTTTGAAGAACCACTCTGCAAGCAGGCAATGTTTTGACATGAACAGAAAACGGAAAGAAATGAAGTTATTTTAACCGTCGGAAGTGAGTGAAGTATAACTCCAATAAATAATTAAATATTATATAACCTATTTAATAATTAACCCTAAAGTGTCCATAATCAACTGTTCCATGTTTGACAGTAGTGCAGATTTTCAATAAAAGTATTTTTAGCATTTTAAAACAGTTAGCCAGTTATTCAGACCATCTGGTTCATAAGGGGCATAGATTGTTCCTCCGTTGTAGCTAAGATCATAGGATAACATGTATACTCAGCAATCAACCAACAGGTCCCCACACTGTAAGGCCTCCCAGTGAAAAAGGTTGCATTTGGACTCTTCTTTCATGTAGGTTGGAATTTTCACAATTTCATTTGGTGTGAGACTGTCTTTTGTTGACTGAATTTTATGAGGATATGACCAGCTGAGGATAGTACGATTGAAGTAGTTGTGATGATTGGAATCAGGTGGATCTCATTGACTACAAGGTCCTAGATTGGGGTTGTTGACCTGGGCCAATCACGAGGCCCTGGCTGACCAATATTAACAGGGGATTGATACCTTTACATTGAGCCTCCTCCTATGTGGTGTGCCCTGGCAATGTATTTTTTCTGCTGAGTGTGTAAACGTAACTACAACACACAATTCCTGTTTATTGACCATGAGGTTTTGCAATCCGCTCTCAGGATGCTGCCTGTATTTTATCAGGACCCAACCACTGTATGGAACGTGGCCAGCTTGTGTCATGCCTACCCTCCAGCAGGATTAACGACAATCGTCAGAGAGCCGCTGCTCAGAAATCTGCACCTCTGTAGTTGCAGGTTTGACTGTCCATGGCCGTGGGGGTGACGAGAGTCGGGGATATGCTGGGTGATGGGGGCCTGGGCTAGATGCTGCTGCAGGAATTGGCACACAGGGTAGTGGTAGATGTCCAGTTCACGGTCACAGTCATTCAATACCTTAAGACGGTGGTGCTCAGACCCGACATTCTGCACCAGTTGGAGGATGCTCAGGTGTGCAGTGGGATCATGTCTGTGCGTACCCCTGCTTGGATATAATTTCACATTGGTCCCAGGATCCTGTACCTCCCCCAGCAGCCTGTGTCCCACAACCTCCGGAATTTCACCTTTGTATCTTTTAAAGAAGTGGAACGCTGGGCCCTGTACAGACAGCTGCTGCACACCATCCAACTTTTCTCCTTCATCCACTGCCCGGACACACCTTGGTGTGCCCATTTGCCACCGGGCGGTGGGGATCCCCAGTGGATCGCTCCCTCAGTGGGAGTGTCCTCCCTCTCGCTCTCGGGGCTCTGGGGGGAGGGTGTTGCACGCATCAGTCCTATGTAGCAGCAGATTGCAGTCGTTCATGGACTCCCAGCCCAACCGTTTGTTTCGTGGTGCTGCAGAGTCCATGGACCATGTATATGTTGGGTGTGGGCACTTGCACACTCTTTTCAGTTATCTTAAAGACCTCCTTTTGTGTTTTTGCCTGCACTTCAGCCCCATGCTCCTGTTCTTTGGGCACCCGATGAGGAGGGGAGTGGGCAGGTTGGTGGATCTCCTCGTGGGTCTGCTCCTGGGCCTGGTCAAGCTGGCCATTAATAGGTCCAGGCAGCAGGCTGTGGAGGGGGTCATTTTGGCCGACTACCTGCACCTTTCTGTGGCTACGTTCATGCCCAAGAGTCCCTGGAAAAGGAGCACGTGGTGTCCACCAATAGTCTCGATACCTTTTGGGAGAGGTGGGCACCTTGTTGAGTGCCTTATCTCCCCCACCAATTCCATTTTGATTTGATGCCTACCCTCCGTTCACTTTTTTTTAATCACATAGGCTTTGCTCCTTAGGACTCTGCTTGACACTGAAGCTTTGGTCACATGAGTGACTTTCCTGGTGGTAGTATGTTAATAAAGTTATTTGAATGCCTGATTTTTTTTTAAACTGTGTCTCACACCTGCACGTGTGCAACAAGAGTTCTCAGGAAAATAAGCACTACTGCTGTATGGCAATAATGTAATAAGAAGGGAAAAAACAATTTAAAAAGTTAAAAAAAAACAGGGATTCGGAATCTCTGAAGAAAACAAAATAAAATAAAAAATAATAAACAGGGGATTTAGAATCTCCTCAGTTCTGGGGACTGACTCCGAGCTGGCTGGCCACAGACAGTGTACTGTGCACAAATATATAAAGGGTGACTTGGTGACAGGATACCGCTCTCTGCAGTTATTTCTGTAGTTTATATGGATTTCAGCAAAGCCATTGTCATGGTCCTACATAGGAGACTTATCAAGAAAGCAAATACACGTGGGATACATGGTAATTTGATAAAGTGGATTCAAAATCGGCCCAGTTGTAAGAGACAGAGGGTGATGACAGATGGCTGCTTTAATGTCTTAGTCCAAGGGTGTACCACAGGGATCTGTGCTTGGTCCTTTATTATTCATCATTTATAGAAATGGCATAGATAACTGTGTGTGTGGGTGTTGGATTAGTAAATTTGCAGCTAACAGAAAGATTGGCCAGGTGGTTAACAATGAGATTGAGTGACTTGGGCTACAAGAAGATATAGATGGGATGGTCAATTGGGCAGATAGGTGGCAGCTGGAATTGGACCCTGAAAAGTGTGAGATGATACACTTTGGAAGTAGTAATTCAACAAAGAAACTTTCAATGAACAAGGAAGATCTGTGGAAGAAAAAGGGGCCTTGGTGTATTTGTCCATAGGTCTCCGAAGGCAGAAGGGCATGTTAATGGGGTAGTGAAAAAAAGCGCGTGGGACACTTGCCTTTATCGATCGAGACAGAGTCATTAAACTCAGCAGGTCAGTGATAGAGTGCACTCAAAGCTGTCTATTCCACCTTGGGGGAGGCCAGGGATTGTTGGAGGTTTCCATAAATCAGGCTATTTGACTATTTTCATCTTAGAGAAAGGATACGAAGAGCTGAGATCTGGAGAAAATGGCACCAGTTACATCCTAGATACATTTACACGAGGAGGATTAGGAGATGTCACACGTTGCTCCCTGAAACAAGCAGGTGGCAGAAACATTCAGGGCAGCTGTGACTTTGACAGCCACTGAAATGGGATGGCCATCCAGTCTTTCTAAGCATGAGCCCTGTTCCAGCAGATTACACAGCCCAGGATATCCTCACTTGGTACCTGCTCTGACTTTCAGAGAGTTGAAGAAAATGACAGTGAAGCCTATAGATTTGGCAGTAAAATTTTTCTCCTTCATCTCTCTACTGGGTGTTCACCTGCTTTTTCTCCCTCTGGAAACTGTGCAGCAGCCAATGCATGCTGCTGTCTGCAGACCTGGCTGATAACATTATAATTGTGGTCTCCTTCTACTTTGTCTTTGAAGAAAGGCCAAAAGAGTCAGGTCATGTTGGTATTCAAGTCAGATGTTTAAGCAGATAATCTACGGTTAAGGTCAGAAAGGGAATACCATAAGAAAGGCATGGCAACAATCATGGATGATTTAAAGCTACACATAGATGGGATGCATCAGATTGGCAAAGGTAGCCTGAAAGATGAGTTCATAGAGTTTTTTCAGGACCATTTCTTAGAGCAGCTGGTTTTAGAACCAACCAAAGAGCTCAGGCTATTCTTGACCTTATAGTGGGCAATGAGGCAGAATTAATTAATGACCTCATAGTAAATGAACTTCTAGTAGCAATGATCACAGCATGATTGAATTTTAGATTCAGTGGAGAAAACAGTGAGTCTAAAAGCAGTGTTTTAAACTTAAAGTCAATTACATGCTTATAAAGACAAAGCTGACTAAAGTGAACTGGGAAATTTAGCTAAAGGGCAGGAGAATAGAGATGCAATGGCTGATATTTAAGGTGTTATTTCTCACCAAGAATATATTTAGGTGAGAAAGAAAGATTTTACGAGGTGAATGCACCATTTGTGGCTAAATAAGGAAATTAAAGATAGCAACCAATTGCGAAAAAGCTTACAATTCCATGAAGATCAATGGTAAATAAGAAGATTGAAAGGATTTTAGAAATCAGCAAAAATGACTTTAAAGGGAGAAATTAGAGTGAGAGAAAGCTAGAAATATTTTAAATAATAAGATCTTCTATCAATATTTGCAGAAACGAAATTATTAATTTAAATGAGCAGGCACGTAATGAATCTGGGGAATTAATAACAGGAAATAAAGTAATGGCAGTAGAATTGAATGAATGCATGCTGTCTGGCTTCACAGTAGAAAAAATAAATACTATCCCACATTTATCGGTAAATCAAGACATGAAAGGGAAGGAAGAATTTAAAACAATTACAATCACCAAAGAAATGCTATTGAGAAAACTATTGGAAATAGAGGTTGTAAGTCCCTGGGTCTGGTAAACTTTATGTCCTAGAGTCTTACAAGAAGCATCTGCAGACATAGTAAATGCTTCAGTTGCAATTTTACGAAATCCCCTACATTCTTAAACGGTCCCCATCAGATTGGAAAATGGTAAATGCATGGAAGTAAAGGAAAGAGAAAAATTAGAAAGTTATCCTAACAGCTGTTATAGGGAAAATGTTGGAATCTATTGTTAAGGAGGCTACAGGATTAAGCTCAAAGAATCTCACACTATCAAGCAAGGCCAACACTGATTTTCGAAAAAGAAATCACATTTGGTTAACTTATTAGAGATTTTTGGGGACGTTATGAGCAACATGGTTAACTGTGAAGCTGTATGCATGGTGTTCTCAGATATCCAAAAGGTTTTAGGTAAGATGCCCCACCAAAGATTGTTACACAAAATATAGGTGTAGAGGGTAACGTATTAGCATGGATAGGTGATTGGTCAGCTAAAAGGTAGCAGACAGTTTTTTTGTGTGTTGCCAGTTGTTACTGCCACAGAAATCAATGTTGGGATCACAATATTTACAATTTATATAACTATTTGAATGAAGGGACTGAATACCTGTTGATGTCATAAATATAGGTGGGAAAATAAGTAGAGAGCATAAAGAGCTTACAAAGGAATATAGATTGGTCGAGTAAGCAGGCAAAAATTGGGCAGAAATTGAGTATAATGTCAGAAAATGTGAATTGAACCACTTAGGTAGGCAAACTAGAAAAGCAGTAGATAATTTAAGTCAAGAGAAATTATAGAACTCTATAGGATCAAATGACTTAGGTTTCAATGCACATAAATCACAAGGTCTTATGTAGGTGCAGCAAATGATGAAGAAGGCAAATGGAATGTTGCTATTTATTGAAAGAGGAATGGAGTATAAAAGAAGGAAGTTGAGCTACAGTTGGACAGTGCACTGATGAGACCAAATCTTGAGTTTATGATTATTTAAACAGAACATAATCACATTAGAAGCTGTTTAGAAAAGGTTCAGCGGGCAAGAACGAGTTAGCTTATGGGGAAAGTTTCCATCAGATTTAAATGAATGAGAGCTGATCTTGTTGAAATATGTATGTTCATGAGGATCCTTGATAGAGTGATTGGTAAGATGACATGTCCCTTAGGATATAGTCTACAATTATCAATTTAAAAGTAAGGATAAAAGGTGATTTTTTTTTCTCTCTCTGTGAGTCCTTCATCTGTGAAATTCACTTTCCCAAACAGCAGTGGAGACAGGATCACTAAATATTTTTCAGGCTGATTTAGATAAATCTTTAATTGACAAGTGAGTCAAACAGTATAGGTGGTAGACAGGAAAAGGAGGTTGAGGCTGCAATCAAATTTGTCATGATCTTATCAAATGGCAAAGCAGATCAAGGGGCCAAATGGCAAACTCCTACTCTTAATTTATATTTATACATTTATCATTTGAATGTACTCTCTCTCAAGTATGTCATGACAGTCATTATAGCACAAAATCCCCAGAGGCTCACTTGACACAATCCTTTTAAACAGTCTTGTGTACTTTGGCATCTCTTAAACAGAAACAATGGTATTTTCCTATCCACAATCCCTCAACCTTCCTGACTTCATTGTACAGTCCTTAATATTGCTTCCACTGACCATATCAATCTACCATCATGCTCACATGTTAGTTCTAGGTCTCCTGCCATGTTCTGGAAAAGACCAATGCAAGCTGAAAGAATAACACCTTGTTTTCTATGTAGCCACTTTACACAACATTGAGTTCAACAACTCCAGATCTTTAACTCTGACCTCCATTCTGATATTATTCTCCCTTTACCTTCCACAGCATCCCCCTTCACTCACCAATTATTAGGTGATAGTGTGCTTCCTTCTTGAACTGCTGAAGCCCATTTTATAGGTACACCTACAACACCATCAGTGACAGAATTCCAGTATATTGACCAAGAAACTCTGAAGTAATGGGATATATACCCAAATCAGGATGCAGAGTAGTTTGGAGGGGAACTTATAGGTGGCCATGCTCCATCTCTGATGGAGATGTTCATAGCCTGGCATTTGTGTGATGCAAATATTACTTGCCACTTGTTAGTCCAAATCTAGATATTGTGCAAGTCTTACTGGGGTGTTTTATTATCTGAGGAGTTACAAATGATGCTAAATATCATATATTCTTCAGAGAACATCCCTACTCTTCATCCAATGAAGGAGGGAACGTCATTGATAGAGCAGCTGATGAAGGTTGGGCCCAGGACACTACCCTGAGGAACTCCTGCAGAGATGTCCTGGATCTGAGATGACTGAACTGCCAACAAACACAACTACCTTCCTTCGGTCTAGGTATGACTCCAACCAGCAGAAAGTTTTCCCCTCACTTTCATTGACTCCGGTTTTGCTAGGGCTTCTTGATGCCTCACAGTGTGCAATGTGACTGTGATGTCCAGGTGAATCACTCTCACCTCCCCTCTGGACTTCAGATCTTGCGCCCATGTTTTAATCAAGGCTGTAATGAGGTCAGGAGCTAGGTGCTCCTGGTAGAAGTCAAATTGTGTTTCAGTGAGTCAGTTGTTACTAAGCAAGTGTTGTTTGATAGCCCATGGTGAAACTGTTACCGTTGATCGAGAGTAGACTGATGGCCCAAAAATAGGCCTGGTTGGATCTGTCATACTTTTTGTGTATAAGACATAGCTAGACGATATTCCACATTGTCAGGTAGGTGCCAGTGTTGTACTGGAACAGCTTGGCTAGGGGTGTGCCAGGTTCTGGAGCACAAGACTTCAGTGATGTTACCGGAATGTTGTCAGGGCACAGCGTTTCTTTATATCACATGGAGGAATCGAATTGCCTGGAGACTGGCATCTGTGATGCCAGGGACCTCTGGGGAAGGTCAAGATACATTTTACCTCAGCCTTTTCTTTGGTTGAAGTGTTGGGCTCCACAATCATTGAGGATGGTGACATTTGTGGATCCTCCTTTTCCAGTGAGTTGTTTAATTGTCCATGATCATTCACGACTAGATCTGACAGGACTGTAGAGCTTAGGTCTGAATCATTGGTTGTGGGACAACTTGGGTCTGTCTATCACTAGCTGATCATATTATTTGCAATGCATGTAGCCCCATGACATCTAACTTTTATGTATGTCTGGTGCAACTCCTGGCATGCCCTCCTGCAATCTTCATTGAACTGTGGTTGATCCCCTGGCTTGATAGTAATGTTAAAGTTAGGCCTTAAGGTTACAAGTTGTGTTTCAGTACAATTCTGCTAATTGTCCACAGCACCTTAGGGACACCCACTAATGACTTGCTAGAAACTAAAACACAAATTACTGGAAAAAACACTGGATAAAGTTAATGTTTCAAGCCCAGTGACCCTTCTTCAGAACCTAAAGTTCTAAATGAAACTCCAGGTTCTGAAGAAGAGTCACTGGATCTGAAATGCTAACTTTGCTTTCATTCCACAGATGCTGTCAGACCTGCTGTGTTTTTCCAGCAATTTCTGATTTTGTTTCTGATTTCTGGCATCCACAGTTCTTTGGCTTCTTTGTTTTATGAGTTGACAGATTTTTTCAAAGTCTATACTCCAGACTTTCAGCAATGTGCCAAGTATGGGCGGCACGGGTACTTATACTATAGCCCCACCATTACTGTCTCCCTCCACAAGAGCAGGTCTTTTTGTATGATTCTTTGTGAATAATTCCAGTAATATAGTAATGCAAAGTTAGGGCAGTGGGGGATATGCTGCAGCAACTTCCTGCTACTAAATTAGCGACATTGATAAAAGATAGTCATCTTAATAAGTTACAAATAAATTGACAACTCGCATCAATTTAGTTAAGGGTTAATGATATTTGCTCCATTGTTCCCACGTCAACTTTTAATAGATGATTTTAAAGGGACATTTTAAGAACAATCCTGTGTGAATACCCTGAAAATTCAAATTAACTACAATTGAACTGATTGATGTTTTGGTTGGCAGTTGGGAAGGTGAATGCAGTGTTTGCATTCATTTTGAGAGGGTTAGAATGCAACAGCAGAGGTTGAGGCCGTATAAGATTCTGGTCAGACCACATTTGAAATACTTTGAGTGGTTTTGGGCCCTGTATCTAAGGAAGGATGTGCTGGCCATGGAAGGGGTCCAGAGGAGGCATGGTGGCTCAGTGGTTAGCACTGCTGCTTCACAGTGCTAGGGACCCAGGTTTGATTCCAGCCTCGGGTGACTGTCTGTGTGGAGTTTGCACGTTCTACCTGTGTCTGCATGGGTTTCCTGCAGGTGCTCCGGTTTCCTCCCACAGTCCAAAAATGTGCAGGCTAGGTGGATTGGCCTTGCTAAATTGCCCATAGTGTTCAGGGATGTGTAGATTATGGGGGGATGGGTCTGGGTGGGATGTTCTGTGGGTCAGTATGGACTTGTTCAGCCAAAGGGCCTGTTTCCACACTGTAGGGATTCTATGGGGGAAAAAAAAGGAGGTTAACAAGAATGACCCCAGGATGATGGGTTTATCATATGAGGAACAGTTGAGGATTCTGAGTCTGTACTCAATGGAGTTTAGAAGAATGAGGGGCAATCTCAGTGAAGCTTATAGAATACTGAGGGACCTAGATAGTGTGGATATGAAGAAGATGTTTCCACCACTAGGAGAGACTAAGACCCAATGGTACAGCCTTAAGGTGCCGGTTAAAACAAGGGTTACTGTAACACCATTATATCTAATTTAAGCTTTTCCCTCTCAAACTTATTCTATCATTTTCATCCTATGAATTCTATCATATTACAGTCACTGTTCCTTTGGGTTTCTTCACCATAAACTCCCTAACCAAGTCTGCCTCATTACACAATACCACATCCAAACTGTCTATTCCCGAGTGGGGTCAACCACAAACTGCTCCAAAATAAACATCTCATAGACATTCCATGAATTCCTTTTCTTAGGGTGTGCTACCAACCTGATTTTCCCAGTCCACCTGCATATTGAAGTCCCCTGTGATATTGTAATAGTGCCTTTCTTACATGCCTTTTTAATCTCCTGTTTTATTTTTTGTTCCATATCCTGACTACTGCTAAGAGGCCTGTACATAACACCCATCAGGGTCATTTTTCCTTTGCAATTCCTCAACTTTACCCACACAGATTCCAAGATAACAAGGTGTAGAGCTGGATGAACACAGCAGGCCAAGCAGCTTCAGAAGAAGAGTCTAGGCCTGAAACATCAGCTTTCCTGCTCCTCTGAAGCTGCTTGGCCTGCTGTGTTCGTCCAGCTTTACACCTTGTTATCTCAGATTCTCCAGCATCTGCAGTTCCTACTATCTCCCACACAGATTCCACACTTTTCTGCTATCACTTCTTGCTATCAATTTAATTTCACTTCTTATCAACAAAGCAACCCCACCCCTTTGACCATCTGCCTGTTGTTTCTGAGGAAATTTCTGAGGAACGATCACTCGACCTGAACGTTAACTCTGATTTCCCTCCACAGATGCTGCGAGACCTGTTGAGCTTTTCCGACAATTTCTGTTTTTGTGCCTGTCCTTTCAATAGGACATGTACCCTTAGATATTTAGTTCTGGGCCCTGATCCCCTTGCAGCCAAGTCTCAGTGACAGCCATAACATCATACCCCCCATTTCACTGTTTCCATATTTGACTGCTAACACTGGGTGTCTCATACCTTTCTACAGATTTAATCCTGTAAGGTATAAATTGGCACTACTTTAACATTAGAGAGGAAAGAACAAAATAGTTTAACTGTTTTGGGGAAGAAAGAAACCATGCCTTTACATAACACTTTTAATAACCTCAGAACATCCCAAAGGACTTTACAGCCAAGTGTAGTCACTTTTGTCAGGAAAAGTAGCACCCAAACATCAATGTGATAATGACCTGATAATCACATAAATATGATGTTGTCTCTTCAAGTATGCAAATATAGCTTTGGTCCAAATGGGCCCATGTTATTGGCTGCCTGAGCTTGGTGACTGAACAGTGTTTGTTGACAACACAAGGTGCAAGCAACCTGCTCTATTACACTTAAGAAGGAATCTGCATTGCAGTACAAGAGATTGCTGCTAGAAGACATTGTTACAATCCTCAAGAAGAAAAATGGGAGAATCGTGCCTGCTAGCTCACGGCCTTATTCTTGCAGATGGACACATGGAATGGTGCTATAGTACAGCGCAGAGATCAGGAAGTCCTCAAGGACAACCCCTCAAAATGGATTGGGAGCATATGGCCTGGGAGCTCAATGTCCAGAATCTGACCCCTAGGACCCGACAGCAGTGCCACAAAAATGTCCAATAGCCCCAGGTCAGAAGTTAGTGACATCTCCTGTCCACCAGAAACCCATCACAACACCTCCAAAATCACTCCTGTGAAGTGCTAGAAACTTTACAGTTGCAGGCATTGTCCTCAGTTACCTTCCCTCAAAATTACTCTCTGTGCTTTAAGTAACTCAAATGTTGTATTCGTCTTGCATGGAATGCCTGGTCCAGAGGTTACACTTAACATTGGACCATTACTGTCTGATGGTAATTGTTTCAAGACGCCTCTGCAATTATAATATTACTTCACATTATTCTCTGTGTTACTTTTAAATGCTTAAAGTTTATATTGTTTAATTGAGACATTCTTTTTCAAAAATCTTAAAAATTTAACATCATTGTTACTTACTGATTCTAAATGTAATTTCACTTCCTTATATATTTTAAATGTCAATGTTAGTTGGTGATTTATCAGTATGAATGAGTGAGGTAAGTTTGTAATGGGATATGGGGTGAGGTAAATGGTTCAGGAGGTGGGGGTGAGGTAAATGACGTGGGGGTTGGGGATGAGGTAAGTGAGCCAGGGGTGGGAGTGAGGAAATTGGGTCGGGGTGGGGAGGCTGAGGTAAGTGGGTTGAGGGTAGACCTCAAGTTTGAGTTGGGGGACAGCCAGTCAGTGGAGAGTTGTGAGTTGGAGGAGGTGGTTGGATTTGGAGTGGTGTCAGAAGTGAGTGAGAGGGTTGGGTCAGGGTTTGGAGGGTCGTTGAGGCTTTGGGGGGTGTCTACTAGACATTGGGGATAATTGACGGGCTGTTTATTGTGTGGATTGAGCAGTCAGGACCAGCAGTGTCAGGTTTGGGGTTTAGGGAATGGGTGATCAGGTTAGATTGGAGTGTCAGGATATGAGTTGTTCCCAACTGAGTGGGATGCCAGGGAGGGGTGAGAGATTGTTGGGGGGAGTTAGATTCATTCAAGGAGATGTTGAGTCACTGGTATGGGTCAGGGATATAGTTACTGAAGGATGGGAGTGGTGCGGGGGTGATGACTGGGAATCAATGTTGAGTCAGGGGTTCAATTAAAAGTTACCCAAAATTTAGAGTAGATTTTAATTCCTCTAACTTTTCCTTGATAACCACAAAACTAAATAAATTGGAACCATGCAAAGTTTACAATTTCAGTGGATTTATTTTAATTTCCGAATGCCAGGTAATTGCCCATAAGAAATTTCAACTTCCCAGCAAAGCCCACAGAGTCAACTGCTCTGGACCTCTGCATGATCCTATTACATTACTGCCATCTAGACTCCTGTAAGAAGCTAGGAGACACATTTTTTCAGTGAGTTAGCAAACACGTACATTGAATGGATCTGCATGGTCCAGGCTTTAACTAAAGCTTCAAAGCAGCACCAGGCTGAGCAACATCATCACTGTACCAGTTCAGAGGCTCCCATTGTGCATTGTCCATACATTACCCCTTCTCCTCATGGGCCTACCAAACAGGTCATTCCTTATGTGGCTGGAGATGCAGTGAGCTCATTCAGAAGGCGTCCGGCTGTCTCCAGCAGAAATACAGACCTGAATTTCACACCTACAGACAATTTAACTTTTTTTTAAAGTTGTTCTGTGGCACCACCAGCTAAAAACTTGTCACTGTGTTCACACTTTCATCAGCTTCTCTGTCTCCTCTGAAACCCAGATTGATAACTTGCGTAAATTGTTTCAAGATAAGTTTGGCAGTTGTGGAGTTGGTGCTGGCAGTGTCATGTCACTGCGGCCTGTCCACTTGGGGACATATGTTGAGTGTTAGAAATAGCCCACACAAACAGCAGAAAAAATAGCTGCTCTATTTTAGTCGAATGTTGTGGGGGTGGGGGGAGCGGCATGGTGTGGGGGCCGAGTGGCAGTTTCTGCTGTAAAGAAGTTGGGATCTCCTTTCACAAACAGTGTAGAGTTGCAGTGTCGCTTCTGTTTGGAAGCTGTTCAGTCTCATGTTGACACAACTCTGTACATCCTGTCCTTCTTGTCACCTTGGTGTTGCTGCCACCTGTTATAAAACAAAACAATTTCTTTATTTTCTCAGAAACAACGATTAGCTTGGACCAGTATGTGGATTAAGCAACCACCTGCTAACATGGCAGGTGGGGAAATGAGGGAATTTCAGCCCCATCCTAACACCGACATCCCTGTATAGGGTAAAGAGGATACTGGAGCTGCAGCAATGTCATTCAGATCAGATGTTGAATTGTCACAGAGATTATCCAGGCAGATTCTGTATCACATGAACCAACTCCTCATACCCTGAGATCATAGACATACAAATGCAAATGGATAAAATGGTTAGATTGAGAGATAAAAACATAAAAAGCTGGATCGATAGATAGATAACTGTTTATTATAGTTATCGGTTTCACTCATATATGCATCATGTTTTCAAAACTGGAAATGAAAGACGGATGTGTGCGATGTATGACTCCTACTTTGTAATGTGTAACACAAAATTTTTAAATTTAGACAACAGGAGCACTTTGGTCAACTTACAGACTTGACCGAATGCTCATACCTGGCCAATCTATCAGTCAGGCTTACACACAATACTTGTGCCTTGGTGCGTGGCTTCAATATCTTTCTCAGAGACAGGAGCAGCAACATCTGCCAGAGACCACAGATGAGGAGGTCAGCTGCAAGTGCTCCCTGAGCCATATTATAAGCTCCAGTGCTATAGGTGAAGCTTGACTTGCTGGAAAATGTGCAAACAGTCATAAAGAATCCCTGAGGGCAATGGGAATATACGTAATGCTTCCTCAGTAATGCATATTAAAGCAGAATTCATGACTGTTGGTTAATAGAGAAGGATAACAGCTCCTTGTAGAATAAAATGGTTTTAAGTTTTAAATGTGCAGATACAATAAAGGGCCAATAAACTTAGTTTATTAAGTGAAAAAAATGCTCCAAAGAGATACCTGATCTCAATAGATACATAACTTTGACTATATTGAGTTTAAACTTTGCCATTTCAGATAGATATAACCCAGTTGAGTTCAAATGCCATGTTTTGATCTTTATTGTGACAGTCTGAGGGAAATGTTAAACAGGTGCAAGCTGCTCACCCACAGGGAGGAGAGGACAATAATGCATCAGTCACAAGTGCTTTGTCACTTTCCCTCACTCTTTCTCTCTGTCTTGCACCTAATCAATATTTCTTTTATTTTTATGACCGGGGATGCAGTTATATTTTGATGTCATGGTTACCAAACTATCTCTGCATTCAGCCGACACAGTGTGAATTATTGTAATGCCACCAGAAAGGGATCTCTCAGTAGTTTTGTTTGCTGGTGATGGTCGACCAAGATGGCCATATTTGCCCTATTTCTCATGTTCCTCTTGTGGAACAAATGACCACAGCTTCACTGGTCTGTCCTCAAATAATTGAGTGTTATCCAGATTTTCTGTGAAAGGTTGAAATCTGGGATTTTACTCTTTGGGTTAAATACCAGATTGTAGTTGATAAAATTTGCAATCCACCAGAAGGCTCAACTTCAAGAATTGGGACTGTCATCAGTTTGTAAGCTGCTGAGTGTGTTCCAGCAGGGACAATAGGATTTCAGATGAATGCATTGGTTTTTATTTGAGGTTGTGTGGCCAATGAGAGTGCTTCGTTAGTTGTCAGGCACATTAGTGGTATTCTTTGAGGAAGACACACACCTGTTGTTTCAATATGTGCTACTACAAGGATGTCATATTGTCTTGGGCTCAACTTTCCAACTAATCTGATCATTGAATACCATTGATAGAGACTGCAAATAAACCTTTTGTTCATGTGATACTTTTTGAACTGCTCACTGTTCCCAGGGGAATAAAGGAAAAGAAGTTGAAGGGCAGAATCTTCACAAAGAGATTTGTTAGTCTAAATGAAATAGCAAAAAGGTTGAACAACAAGTCATGAAACGTTTAGCCAGACAGAATTATTGGACTCATACCAGGTGAGCATCTTCAGATCTTGCTTGACCTATACATTAGCATTGCAATTTGAAGGGAAGGAAGGGTTATGATAATCTGTGAATAATTTCTTTCTGTTTGTCAGTTGATAATGTTAATAAAAAATGCAATATCCACAATGTAGAACCTATCGCCAAATGTTGGCTGTCTTTCAGTTCAAGGATAACATCGACTTAGGATCAAAGGTTTCTGCCATGGACTTTCATGTAACTGAACAGGCTCCTTCTTAATGCACAGATCTTTGATAACAGGTGAAGGGAGTTCACCAGTCACCAAGAGAAGGAAT
The DNA here is from genome assembly GCA_024137785.1 of Ginglymostoma cirratum. Taxonomy (NCBI): domain Eukaryota; kingdom Metazoa; phylum Chordata; class Chondrichthyes; order Orectolobiformes; family Ginglymostomatidae; genus Ginglymostoma; species Ginglymostoma cirratum. The sequence continues at coordinate 3,201,590 of JAHRHZ010000032.1, forward strand.
TGTAGCAAGATATTAAAGAGGCAGCAACAGGAGAAGGTGGGGTGAACTTGAGCGAAAAAGCACTGAAAAATAATTTTGTAAATTGACTTAATGAGAGGTTCAGTTCATTCATAATTCAGCATAATGAGGCCCTAGTGTGTTAATATTCCCAGGACACTAAAAATTAATGTAATGAAAATGAAAGAAGTATCCCTCCACATTAAAGATATTTATGCTGAAAGTCCTGTACAAGCACAACTGAATAAAACTCTTTCTGACCTATTGCAAAGTCAAAGACCCTATCCTAAATCCAGCTGCAGGTCCTTTGCATGACCTGGGCAAGCTTGGCACATCTACAAGGGCATGTCAACAGTGCTTTCCTACTGGGAAGCAAAGCAACCCACAATCTCTAATCTGATATGTTCCTTGGACCTTCTAGGTCAAAGAATAAATTGAACAGAAAATTTTTCAATTTCCTGTAGAATCATGGGGTTGAAACTTAATTGGTAGGGGTTCAGAAGTGATACAAATGAATCACTCACCCAGTAGATATTCAGCCTGATTTTAATTGTCGTTAACTTCAATGAGCTTGATTATTTTAAGCCCAAATGGTTCGGGGTCTTGTTAAACCTCAATGACACGCACTGAACTTTATTATCTGGCTAGGTTCTGCTGATTTCCCAGGATTCTCTCCTTTATTCGCTATTTTGTCATAATCATGTGCAAATGATTTTGTGTCAGCTACATCTTTTATTTCTCTCATCATTGCCTGCTTTTGATGCACAGTTATCACATCTGTTACTTAATCATTTCCGGTCTTCTACAGGCTCACAGGTAATTACGCTTTACTTCATGCTCCCTTTTCACTGGCTGTGTTCCTCCTTATAAGCTGCAACATTTCCTAGTTCTAATAAAAGGTCATTGACTTGAAATGTTAATTCAACCTTCTTTCCCACCCCACACCCCACACCCCACACCCCACACCCCACACCCCACACCC
>JAHRHZ010000032.1:3206082-3263864 GCA_024137785.1 Ginglymostoma cirratum
CTTGACCTGCTGTGTTCATCCAGCCCCATGCTTGTTATCAGGGAACAAGCAATACTGGATTTAGTGAGATAACAAGGTATAGAGCTGGAAGAACACAGCAGGCCAAGCAGCATCATAGGAGCAGGAAAGCTTGATGTTTCGGGCCTAGACCCTTCTTCAGAAATAAATTTGTAAAGAATTTAGTGTTGTGCAATGAGGCAGACTTGATAAGGGAGCTTAAGGTGAAGGAAGCTTTAGGAGGCAGTGACCGTAATATGATTGAATGTACACTGTAATTTGAGAGGGAGAGGATAGAATCAGAGGTAATGGTATTATAGCTGAATAAAGACAACTACAGAGACATGAAGGGAGGAGCGGGGTAGAATTAACTGTGAGAGGAGCCTAGCAGGAAAGACTGTGGAACAGCAATGGCAGGAGTTTCTGGGAGAATTCAGGAGTAACTGCAAAAATTCATCCCTACGAAAAGAAGTATGGTACAGAGATGATGAGGCAAGCATGGCTGACCTGGGAAGTCAGGGATAGCATAAAAACAAAAGAGAAAGCATATAATATAGTGAAGGGCAGTGGGAAACTAGACAATTGGGAAGCTTACAAAGACCAATAGAGGACAACAAAAAACGAAACAAGGATGGAGAAGCTTACATATGAGGGTAAGCTAGCCAGTAATATAAAGGAGGACTGTAAGAGTTTCTTTAGATCCATAAACAACAAAAGAGAGGCAAAAGTGGACATTGGACCACTGGAAAATGACCCTGGAGAGATAGTATGGGGGAAACAAGGAAATGGCTGAGGAATTGAATAATTACTTTGTATCAGTCTTCACGACGGAAGACACGAGTAATAGCCTAAAAGTTGAAAAGAGTCAAGGGACAGAGCTGAGTATGGTGGCCATTACCAAGGAGAAGGTGCTAGAAAAATGGAATAGCCAGAAGGTGGATAAATAACCAGGATCAGATGGACTACACCCCAGAGTTCTTAAGGAAATAGCTGAAGAGATAGTGGAGGCGTTAGTGGTGATCTTTCCGGAATCGCTAGAGTAGGGAGGGTCCTAGAGAACCACCAAATGGTAACATGACACCTCTGTTTAAAAAGGGAGTAAGGCAAAAGACTGAAAATTACAGGCCGATTAGCCTAACCTCGGTCGTGGGGAAGATTTCGGAGTCTATAGTGAAGGATGAGATTTCTGAATACTTGGAAATACATGGTAAAATAGGTCAAAGTCAGCATGGTTTCATCAAGGGGAGGTCATGCCTGAAAACCTGTCAGAATTCTTTGAGGAAGTAATGAGCAGGTTAGACCAAGGAGAGCCAATGGATGTTATCTGCCTGGATTTCAAGAAGGCCTTTGACAAGGTGCCGTGCAGGAGGCTGCTGAGTAAGATAAGGGCTCATAGTGTTAGAGGCAAGGTGCTAGCATGGATAGAAGATTGGCTATCTGGGAGAAAGCAGAGAGTGGGGATAAAAGGGACTTTTTCAGGTTGGCAGCCGGTTGCAAGTGTTGTTCCGTAAGGGTCAGTGTTGGGACCACAACTTTTCACTTTATACATTAATGATCTAGATGAAGGAACTGAGGGCATTCCGGCTAAGTTTGCAGACAATACAAAGATAGGTGGAGGGAGAGATAGTATTGAGGAGGTGACGAGGCTGCGAAGGATTTGGACAGGGGCATGGGCAAAGAAGTAGCAGATGGAATACAACGTGGGAAAGTGTGAGGCCATGCACTTTGGTAAGAAGACTAAAAGCATGGACTCTTTCTAAATGGGGAGAAAATTCAGAAGTCTGAAGTGCAAAGAGTCTTGGGAGTTCTAGTCCAGGGTTCTCTCCAGGTAAACTTGCAGGTTGAGTCAGTATTTAGGAAGGCAAATGCAACTTTGGCATTTATTTTGAGAGGACTTGAATATAAAAGCAGGGATGTACTTCTGAGGCTCTATAAGGCTCTAGTTAGGCCACATTTGGAGTATTGTGCGCAGTTTTGGACCTCATATCTCAGGAAGGATGTACTGGCCCTGGAGCAGGTTCAGAGGAGGTTCACAAGAATTGTACTCAGGAATGAAAAGCTTAACACATGAAGACTGTTTGAGGACTCTGTGTTTATACTCGATCGAGTTTAGAAGGATGAGGAGAAATCTAATTGTAACTTACAGAATATTGAATGGCCTGGACAGGTTGGATGTTGGGATGATGTTTCGATTGGTAGAAGAGACTAGGACCTGAGAGCACAGCCTTAGAGTAAAGGGAAGACTTTTTAGAACTGGGATAAGGAGAAACTTCTTCAGCCAGAGAGTGGTGAATCAATGGAATTCACTGCCACAGAAGGCTGTGAAGGCCAGGCCATTGAGTATATTTAAGACGGAGATAGATAGGTTCTTGATTCTTAAGGGGATCAAGGGTTACGGGGAGAAAGTGGGAGAATGGGGTTGAGAAACTTATCAGCCATGATCGATAGGGGGAGCAGGTTCAATGGGCTGAATGGCCAAATTTCTGCTCCTATGTCTTATGGTCTTATGGTCTTATGTCCTTCCTAACAACATAGAAGATAGGAGCATGAGGAGGCCATTCAGCCTTTTGAGTCTGCTCCGCCATTCTTCACAATCATGGCTGATCATCCAACTCAATAACCTAATCCTGCTTTCTCCCAATAAATTTGGATCCCATTTGCCCTAAGAGCTATATCTAGTCACCTCTTGAATACATTCAATGTTTTGGCATCAACTACTTCCTGTGGTAATGAATTCCACAGGCTCACCACTCTTTGGGTGAAGAAATGTCTCCTCGTCTCCATCTTAAATCGTCTACCCCGAATCGCCATACTGTGACCCCTGCTTCTGGACACACCCACCGACGGGAACAACGAACAACCTGCTTTCACCCGCCTGGAAAGCCAAAGTGGATTTTTTGGGTGAATTAAAATCCAATCAGAACCCTTTGTCGTAATAAGAGGCAAGTTTGCATAATTTCCCATACAGTCCAGCCACCCACCCACTTTTTCTGCGCCACTTTGTTTTCTAGAGCACAACAATGTCCTGCTGAACCTTGCAAAATGAGATTAGAGATTTTGATAAAGTGGATGGGGGAAGGACTGAGTACCAAATGGGTAAAAAACCTACTCAACTTTAACTGCTTTCCATCCGACAGATTGGGTTAAAATCTACCTCACTGTATTTTTGCTTGTTTTGGCCATTTGATGTTTGCAAATGTTTTATCCTCTTAATATTATCCATAATAATGGCATGTGGTTCTCCTTCTTTTAACTGTACTTTTGTGCCTAAGAGGATGCCAAAATATCAGGTGCATACTGCCCTCCCCACAATACACATGTGTTTACAATTATCTTGACAATATTTCAACGAATGCAGGTCAAAAAGTAAACTGCAAGATTACCTCACGGAGCAAGGAATTCATGGGTAGCAGAGATCATTATTTAGCCTGCATTTCAGGTTTAATGAGTGGTAGAACCTAGAAACATTCAGAAATAATAGCAATGATATCACAAGATAAGTAATTATGAATAAGAAGTAGTTTGAAGTTTAGCATTTTTTAAAATTATCAAATTTGAATGCAGAATCTGCCAAGGTAAAGCCCTTTTGCTGGAGCAAGTATCCAAGGAGCTCTGATGTAGCAGTCTGAACCAATCAGTGTTATTCCTCTGAATTCAGATACATCTTTAGTCAATGCACTTCTTTGTATATCAACTAGTTAATTTGCTGATGTTTACTGGCATATATAAATTTGATCAGCAGAGGGCACGATTATAACAGCTTTAAGCTTCAGACGGCTTTATAAAAATTAACAGTATTGGAAGAATTATGCATGTTTATAGCATTATACATAAACTTAAAACCCTGTACCCTGATCATATTTTAATTCCAATGCACAGACGTGACATGTTTTAAAAAATTATATGTAAGCCAAGAACAAGTGTCCCTGCTGGAATACAAGGGCCCAGCTATTTTCTATTTTATTCCAACCTGAGCAGTCTTAGCTGGGACAGTATCAAGACTACTCTGAAAAAACCTCCTCACTGGACACACGTGTTATTTTGATTTTACAATCATGTAACTCTGTTGGTATGTCCTTTGAAACGCATGGCTAAGTTCTCCCAGGTAGACCACAGTACCTTTGGGTCTGTGTTACAGTTTGAATTTCATCATTCCACAGCTAGATCCACCTTCCAACCAGATCTCTGCAGTCCTCACATTAGTAGATATAGCTGTGTAGTTAGCTGTTAAATTATGTCTTAAACTACAGTGTAGATCATGTTTTATGCTTTTCTTTGCTACAAAGTACCACAGAACACTTCAGCTGACACATATATCGCTAAACTCACCAGGAACTGCTGCTTTAAAATTTATATCTCATTGCAAGGATTAAACTCTTATCTCCTGTTAAACTGCATTTAATAGGATATTGAAGCACATATAAATTCAATTATAAAATATATTATGACAAGAAGATAGATAAGTTCTTAACTAACTAGTGTGCAACTCATGATCCATGATAGATCCTCAGCCAATGTTAAATCAGCTAGGCGCACTGTAACCGGTCTCAGGTTTGTATGATCCAGTGAGTTTCCCACTACATACACCAACTCAGTGAGGACAATGGTTAACAAGGTTACTTCAACTGTACCTCTGCAATGCCACTTGATTGGATCTTATAGCTGCTCTAATCCATATCCAAGTTTGAGTCAGCTCCATAGTTTCAGAGTGCTATTTATTATTTATCAGTTGCATTGCTCTATCCATTTCTCCAATTTTAAGTTCGTTCAGTTTGAAGCCTGGAAGTATGATTTGGAGCTGTCTTCTAAAGCATTCAACGTACCCTTTTGTTGTTATTGAGCCTGAGATGCAATTGTCATCTTCAGCAATCAAAGGAAGGAACATGGATTACAACAAAAGCTTTCTATATCAGCTAATTAATAACTTATGCAAGCTACTGATTGCAACTTATATTAGGAATTGTGAGGACCCTTTCTCCTTTTCTCTTTATAATTTTAAAATAAATTTTCATGGATTGTGGGCGTCACCGACAATGCCCAATTACTTTTGAGAAGGTAATGGTGAGCTGGCTTCTTGAACCGCTGCAGTCCATGTGCTATAGGTAGACCCACAATACTGTTTAGGGAGTGAGTTCCAGGATTTCAACCCAGTGACCATATGACTAATGTAAGATCTAACAATACTAGTAGAAAAACATTAGAAAAACTATGTCACTATTAACTGTTGTTGAATGATAGAAATAAGACCGTAAGAAATAGGAAGATGAGTAGGCCATTCGGCCTCTCGAGTTTGCTGTACCATTCAATATGATCATGGCTGATTTGACATTCCTCATGTCCACTTCCCCTATATTGTCCCCATAACACTTGATTCCCCTACTGATCAAAAATCTATCAATCCCAGCCTTCAATGCTGAAGTAACATGATTCTTACTTTTGTCAATCAAAAAAATGAATCCAAACGTGTACCATTAGTTTCAATCTGGTCAGCTCAATCTCACCACAACTCTCAACTCCTTCACTTTTGTTAAACTCTCAGACTGCTGATCTGATATCCAGTACTGGATGGGTGGAAATTTCCCACCTGAACACACTGTAAGTCAGCACTACCCTGTCCCAGTGCTCACTGTAGATCGCAGTTTGTAGTTGTCCAGTACGAAAGCATTAAATATAGACATTTTAAGCTGGAACTGTATAAAACACTGGTTAGGTCACAGACAGAGTATTTGTACAGTCCTGGAATCCACATCTCAACCATCTCTCCACTCAGTCTCCTCTGTTCCAAGGAAAACATTCTCAGTCTATTCAATCTCTCTTCATAACTAAAACTCTCCAGTGCAGAGGCAACATCCTGGTAAATCACCTCTGCACCTTCTCCAGCACAATCTGGTTTTGTCTCGCATATAGCACCCAGCATAGCTTAGTTCTCTTGCGGACAAGGAGAACTGCCCCCTCCCCGTGTCTTTGTTCTTCTCCTTGGAAGTCTCCTCCTATTTCCCCAATTCCTCGGCATCTATCACATCACCTCATTACCAGCTCTAACTGTGCAGAGTACGACAAGTTAAGGTGGGATGCTTGCATTGACACAGAAATACACCTGTAAATAAAGACATGTGCATGGTGAGCTTACAGATCACAGATCACAGAAACCCTACAGTGTGGAAACAAGCCATTCAGCCACCGCCCCTCCGAAGACCATCCCACCCAGACCCATTCCCTTATATTTCCCATGTCCAACTGACCTAACCTAAACATCCCTGGGCACTATGGGCAATTTAACATGGCATACTCTGTCCAGACTTTACTGGAGGGTGCTCCCTCATAGAACCAATCCAAAAAGAGAAACCACATCTTCAGCAGTCCTTTCGTCTGCTCCACCACAGCCCTGATCAAAGCCTGGGCAACACTGTATCTGCTATCTGCATCAGTCAGGGGCTTGCACAATTGTGTCATGAACCAAGGTTGCACTAGGTAGCCCTTGTTTCTCAGTAACCAGCCTCGTAAAGGACCTAGACCCTCAAGCACTTCAGGAACATGAGAGGGCTCAAGGATGAAGGAGTCATGGCAGCTGCCAGGGAACTGGACACACACCTCCTGGAAGTGGTAACAGTCATAACCAATTACCTCAACATTAAAGGAATGAAAGCCCTCCCTGTTGATGAATTCCACAATGTTGTGATTCGACTGTCTCAGTGCTACATGTGTACAGTCAATGGCATGCTCCCTGGCAAAACGCAGCTGTATTCCCAAATCCTATAGTCCAGCCTGCAGCACTGACCTTGTGACGGGGAAATGAAGTGAACTGATGTGACCTTGTACAGATTGTATTTGATGAAAAAATATGGAGGAGTGGGACTGACACAGAATTGATGGGCCAAATGGCTTCTTTATTTTACAATAAATAAAATTGGACACTTAGTGGTAAGTCAAAACGTTAATAAGGAAAGACAAACCAAAATTAATCAACCTTTGCTTGGAGGAATAATAAATTCCGATCGTAATTTCCAACCAGATACATTACATATAAAAAACAACTTCTGCTTAGTTTCTACATGTGTGGAGTTTTACACTAGGCCTGAGGCTCCAATATTCATACAGAGGAGTAGCACAATATGGCAGAGCGGGATAATTAGAAGTCCTTCTAAATGAACAACAAGATATTATCATTTTCTCTCTGTTTCCAACCTGGACAGTTGGTCAAATTGACAGGGTGAGGAGCCTAGAAATCTTGGGCAAGCAAGTGGGCAAGATTATCAATGATAGTAATAGACAGAGATGCTGCAATCAACAGAAAAGACAGTGAAGGTTTCTTCAAAGGGCTGGAGGGATTACGCCTGCTGTTTTTGAGCCAATGAGTAGTGCTACAAAAGGTACTTATTCTTCCTGATTAAGCAGCATATGCTTCCCTTACATTACTGGAGCCTGACTTAAATATATTACTCAGGCTTTTTATCTGCTGAGGACAAGAGGTGGGATACTTGCATTGACACAGAAATACACCTGTAAATAAAGACATGTGCATGGTGAGCTTACAGATCACAGATCACAGAAACCCTACAGTGTGGAAACAAGCCATTCAGCCACCGCCCCTCCGAAGACCATCCCACCCAGACCCATTCCCTTATATTTCCCATGTCCAACTGACCTAACCTAAACATCCCTGGGCACTATGGGCAATTTAACATGGCCAATCCACTACCCTGCACATCTTTGGACTGTGCGAGAAAACCAGAGCACCCGAAGGAAATCCACGCAGACAGAAGGATTATGTGCAAACTCCGCACAGACAGTCACCCAAGGATGGAATCGAATCCAGGTCCCTGGCGCTGTGAGGCAGCAGTGCCGGTATTAAGGCAGATAGCCAAGCAGTCGAATGGAAGGAAGAAATGGAGAAGCAGAGATTTAGGGAACATATTCCACTTCTTAAGAGTTCAGGTAGCTGAAAGTATGGTTGCTAATGGAGAAGTGATTTTTGTGATTAAAATCAGGGATGCTCAAGAAGGTCAAAGGGAAGGGAACCCAGATATTTCATTGTTTTGCAGGGCTAAAAGAGCAGAAATAGGGATGGATAAGGTGAAGGAGAGAAATAACAATTCAGGATGACAGTTTTAAAATTAACCATGGGATTTGGTGCACGCTGGGATATATACAGATCATCGTTCTGGACTGCCTCAATTGTAAAGGATAAAATGTGTGATGCCAGCTAGGAGGCTACTGAATAACATAACCTCTAGCAGCAAAGGCATGGTTGAGGCTTTTAGCATCAGAGGAGATAGGATGAGTGTTAAAAGCCGGATCTCGGAGATGGTGCCAATATTTGGTCAAAGGGAACTCGCTACCCATTTTCAAAAATGTAAATTTTCCATTAACCCTCCTCAGTCATCTTTGGGGCACTGGATTGGAGAAAGTGAAGATAACGTCAAGACTCTCATCTGTAAAGCTTTTATTATAAAAGGAAGATGCACATCCCGTCCTGAAATCTCCGTAACAGATGAGAGTATTTAGAATCGGCTTGAAATGGTTGATTTCAGATCACATCAGACGTTCAGTTCGTATTGCCTGTTGTCCTAGGGGGAAACAACAGTTGGCTCTTGTTAATGACTGCAATGAGTAATTACCAGGAAAAGGGTTGTTGATTCCTTAGTGAATGTAGGCTTAAGATGGGATCAATTTAGTGTGAAGGCTTGTTTTTAATTTTTTGTACCATTATTCCATCCGTAAAGTGCCTCCCATGAGATATAATTTTTGGAGGATTTGCTTTTCTCCATTGTGAGCACAACATCATGCTCTTTATTAGTCTTAACAGTTTTCATCCCTTCAACTGCACATTTCAGCAAATCTCATGCTGTGCAACGGAACTTATCTGATCATGCAATATGGGAGGTCGAAAGTAACTTATGTTTCATTGCCATTTACAGCAGATGCCATATTTTCCCAAATGCCTAGATATCATTTTGTGTCATAATTGATAAGAAATTTGTTACGTTTTTATTGACTTTTAAACAATACTTCCTAACCCCTTGATAGGGTCTTATCTTTTCCATTAACTTGTGTGAATTGATGGTCACAATAATCCTTGAAAAGGGAAACTGTAATTGGCTCACGACTTCACAACTCATGTGCAGTTCATTCTAATTATGCTGACTATCATTTATTCAAGCAGTTATACAAGATACACAGCACAGAAACAGACCATTCAGTCCATCCAGTGCATGCCAGTGTTAATGTAAGTCTATAAGTACTCAGACTACATCCTTGCTTCCTAGCCAAAGTGAAAGACTTTTGCTTGCAGGAATTCTTTGATAATGTGCTTTCATTAGCTTAGAGGTAATTCCTTTGCTGTGAAAGGTACGTGTACTGCTTATAAATTTTGTAAATCTGGTCGACTATTTCCATTTGTCAAACTTCAGATTAGACTGTGTGGTATTTATGCAGCTTTAATATGATCCATTAAATGGAGATGATGGTGTAATGTTGTCATGGCTTGGATGAAAGTACCAAATGTATGGTAGCTGAATTTACCAAAGAAACAAAGATAGAAAAGACAAGTTGTCACGTGGTAGTTGGGAAATGGCAAAGGAATTTAGGCAGGTTAACTGAGATGGCAAAAAATTAGCACATGAAGAATAATGTGGGAAAATGTGAACTTGTCTGTCAGCAAGTGTAGGTAATAATTATACGATGTGGATGGTGAGTGATTACAGAACTCAGTGATATAGAGGGATCTGGGTGCAGCATCAACACATTTGCTGCTACGAAGAATGCTCATGTTGTAGGTGTAACAATGATATAATACAGTGGCATACAGCAACATGTCCACTTCCATGACTGATCCTTGCAGTCAACCATGACAAGATTCCATTTCCCTTGTAATATAAGCCTACATACTTTTTACCTTCCTCACTGCTTGCTGCAGCTTCGTGTTAACTTCCAATATGGCATGTACAAACACATCCACTCTCTTTATACATCAACATTTACAGGTGTCATGCTGTTAAAAAATCTTCTGCTTTTCTATTCTTTGAATCAAAGTGGCTAACCCACACTACTCCATGCGATATTCCACCTGTCATGTATGATGACTGCGCACTTAGCATGTCTATAGCTCTTTGCATTCTTCTAACCTACACAACGTCTCCTCACAAAACAACACCTTCATTACAGGGATCAACCTACTGAACCTTCTGTGGACTGCCTCAAATGCCAATAGATCTTTCCTTCGATAAGGGGCTCAAAATTATTTACAGTATTCCAACTGTAGTTTGCAGTTAAACACATATCAGGTATTATCTGAATGTGCCATGCCATTAACCTTTCCAGATCTTTTTAGGCTATGACACATTTTCGTGTGTTGTATCCAAGAGTGTGGCACCACACAGTTGCTGGATACCTGTTCAGCGATTTCCAAGTGCACCTCTGAGAGTCCATTGCTGCAGTTTCTTGCTCTATTCAAATACCTGGACAATGCATCCAGTTTCATCCTGGCAGAATCCCATTAAATAGATTGCTGTGGACCATTAACATGTGCCCCTTACCCACACATCCCTGCAGCACCTTCCCCTCTCATCAAACACAAACACACACACACACACACAAAGTAACTGGATGGAAAACTTGGCGATCAAATACAATTGTAGTGATAGTGTTAAATGGTCGCTGACAAGCATGTTGCTGAAACATATTAAAATTCAGCTTTTTGTATGTATTACTGGGATATATTGGCTGATTTACAACATAAAAATTTCTGAGCTTTGGAAGTTCCAGCAAAATGAGGTGGTGTGCTCTGCCACTGTAAATGTTTCACCTTGAGTAGATAAATCAAAGACATTTGCTTGATTCTGTTCAGATGTCGATGATGAGTGGAATTCTTCTGGTGACAGTCCAAAAGCCCCTCCACCCCACCCCCAACTCTATAGTGATGCAAATGCCAGGGTCATCTCTTGAAGTATGTAGCATGCTAAGAATGAAATTTGGATTTTAAACTTCAGAAGGTTACATGTTCTTCACAGCTTTTTCAACATGCACTTGTTTACAGATGTATTGCACCTGAAGTAATTATCTATTATTGTTTAGGACTGAAAATTTGTAAAAGAGAATTTTGCAACAGTAACATGCAATTAAATATTCAGTTGTTTCCAGTGTTTATTGAATAAGGTTTAATAAAATAAACTTGGTAAATAATAGCTATGTAAAATTATATAGTTAAACATAGTTATATAATATAGTTGATAACCATTTTATAGCTTTTAATTCTAAAGGGATCAAAGAATATGGGGAAAAAGCAGGAACAGCAAACTAAATTGGATGATCAGCCATGATCACATTGAATGGTGGAGCAGACTTGAAAGATTCAATTGGCTACTTCTGCTCTTACGTTCTATGTTTCTTATGCAGAGGGACCTGGGTGTCCTTGTGCATGAATCACAGAAGGTTGGTCTGCAGGTACAACAAGTAATTAAGAAGGCAAATGGAATTTTGTCCTTCATTGCTAAAGGGATTGAGTTTAAAAGCAGAGAGGTTATGTCGCAGCTGTAAAAGGTGCTGGTGAGACCACACCTGGAGTACTGTGTGCAGTTTTGGTCTCCTTACCTGAAAAAGGTATACTGGCACTGGAGGGGGTGCAGAGGAGGTTCACTAGGTTGATTCTGGAGTTGAGGGTGTTGTCTTATGAGGAGAGACTGAGTAGATTGGGATTATATTCATTGGAATTCAGAAGATTGAGGGGGTTCTTATAGAAGCATATAAAATTATGATGGGAATAGATAAGATAGAAGTAGACAGGATGTTCCCACTGGCAGGTGAAGCTAGGGCAAGAGGGCATAGCCTCAAGATTAGAGGGAGCAGATTTAGGACTGAATTGAGAAGGAACTTCTTCACCTAGAGGGTTGTTAATCTATGGAATTCCTTGCCCAGTGAAGTAGTTGACGCTACTTCAGTAAACGTTTTTAAAGCTAAGGTAGATTTTTTTGAGCAATAAAGGAATTAAGGGATACGGTGAGAGTGCGGGTAAGTGGATCTGAGTCCACGAAAAGATCAGCTGTGATCTTATTGAATGGCGGAGCAGGCTCGAAGGGCCGGACAGCCTACTCCTGCTCCTAGTTCTTATGTTCTTATCTTCTTATGTCTTTCTATGAAAAACATGAACTAAATGTCATGGAGGGAAGTGCATTTCTCAACATCATCTTTGGCAAGCAACTTAAAAGAAAGCTCAGCCCATAGTAATAATGTACTGCTGGTGAGCTAAGTGAGTTGTCACCTCCAAGAGCTTGCAGTAGTAGAACTCTCAGTAAGCACGAGAACAGAGTATTGTGCCCCAGAACAAAAACAGCCATGGCATCCAAACCCAGGATAGGGTTTTGAATGGGATATTATCAGACAGCCTAGGGAGATAGACAATGTGAGTGGAGGAAACGGTTTGAAAACTCATACTGGGGGAACAAGAGGAGAGGTAATACCTTGGTGGGGGAGGGATGACTCAAAAACGCACAGAGCCACCACATCTCCCCCAAATGAAGATATTCCCCCATGTTTCATGTTTCTTTTCTAGCAGAGCTTAGGAAAAAGATCTTCTCCCTCTTTCTCATCTGTGCAAACCATTTGTGTTATGGCATGGGCAATGTTATTTTCGGGTCAATTATCATCATACCAACAAGGAACAGGAATTGATCAGCCAGCCCTTTGGATCTACTCTGATATTTAATAAGGTAATGGCTGATTTGATTATAATCACAGATCAATATTTCCACCCACCCTGATAATCTTTCGAGCCAGACCTGCTGAGTTTTTCCAGCAATTTCTGATTTTCAGCATCTGCACTTCTTTGATTTGTTATTAAGCTTATCATGCTATTCCTACTGAGCTAGCCCAACACTAGTTGCATTCATATACTGCTTATTACATGGTGAATTGTTAATACACAAGCCTGTTAATTCTTTATTAAAAAATGGTGACTGGGTTGATGTTGGGGACTAGATCGGGTGTGGATGGGAAGGCAGTGCATTACGTACCTATCATATTTTACATGACCGCCTACATACCTGGGTTGAGAGTTGGGGTGGTAGAGGTGGATAACGGTGAGTGTAAAATTCAGTCCCACCCGAACATATTTACACAATACCTAGAAGCTAAGTCTACAACATAATATGACCTTTTGAGTAGGTTCAATGATTAAAGATTAAAGAAAAAATTAAGTTCCATGGTTGATAACTTCTGTTAGGCAAAAACTTAGGAAGAGGTATTTTGGCATCATCAGTATATTTTTTCATCTTTCTAGGTAGCAATCTGATGGAATAGCTCGCCATCCTTCGTAGAATCCTTCAATTTTCAATCCACTGAGATCAATGGAACAGAAATTGGGCCAGTTTTATTACAAGCATGTGATGTGTTCCTGGATTACCTTGAGTTAAAGACTGCAGCAAAAAATGTTCCCTTTAAATAATAAATCTTTATGTGGTCCAGCATGAAATTTTGTCTGATTTTACATCTGTAAAGTGCATTGAGACATTTTACCATGTTAGAAGCTCTATATAAATGCAATTTTGTTGTTGCCATAGAGCTCTGCTATCAATTACATTACATTTGTTTACCCTTTGAAATTTAAATCCCCCGACCTATCCTCTCATGTTCACAGCAAAACAGCCTTCTTAATACTTAACTTTGTTGAGGTGTTACTGCTGAGAAATATATTAGTTGAACTTTCTCACAATGGCAAAATCATTTGAAAAATGTGACTGAAAATCCCTCCCCAATTTGCCTCTCCCAGTAGCCCTGCTGGGGTTGGAACTTGGGCAGCTGTGACATGGGAAATCGGCAAAGTTACGATTTCAGCTCTGGGGAAATCCTGAGTCAAAGTAAAGCAATGTGTGATTTGTTCCTGCCTAATGTAGGCTGACTCCCCGTAGTTCCTGAGGTTAGACTAATTTAAATAATCAGGACAAGTTCCAAGTTCCTGGACTACCAATTATTGGAAGCTGGCCAGTTGAAATGGGGAGTGGGAAGTCAGTTCCACTGAAAGATTCAATAGCCTGGAGCAACCTCAATCAATGTGGGAATGCTGCACCAAAATTACTAGCAAAATGATTTCTGATCGGTCTTCAAGAGAGCAGGGAGCCCCCGGGGGTCTCGGATGGAGCTGTCAAAGTCCTGCTGGATGAAGGCTGGCTGAGGGGGAAAGTTCTGTTTTGCAAGGAGCAATAGAGTCTTTCAAGGAATGCTTCTTAAAGAGTGCAGAAGATAATGAGCAAAACTGTCAAAACCAAAAGCAATACAATCACACGTGGCACCTCAGTGTTAGAAATGACCTTATCAGTTCATTCAAATTAACAGAAACTGGTTAAGAAGACATTGTTCCAAGCAGACCTGCAATTTACAGTGACCTCTCATTATATTATTAATGTGTCTGAATTGCCAACAGTCAACACATAGGTTGGTGCTGTACTGTCAGCTTCAACCTAGTAGTATTCTTTCATTCTCAACCTTACATGCAAGCGTCATACCACAAACCTCACATAGAATTAATCATTCCATGCACACACATGCATTAAAGACTGAATGGTGACCTCTGGCGATAGCTGTACATTTGTTTTTGCATTCAAACACCAGTTATTTTCTTTCAAGAATATGGACCCCAGTTCCAAAAAAACTCCAAGATTCTGTAAAGCTTAGTCCTCCTCGGAACTGGTCTCCTAATCTCAGGAATCTGAAACCTTTCCTCCAAAACCATGTGTGAGCGTTTGCTTCCCTTGTTTTTCTATTCCTATACTCACTAGCACATAGCATTGGTTAATCCTGAGATTGCAACTCGTTAGATTCTACCTTTCAATTTATCTCTTGTTTTCTGAAATGTTCCTTTCAGGACTCAATTCTATGCCCTCCAATGCAATTGGTTCTCCAACATCTTTGCACTCACAAACCCAAAGTTGATATTAACCATAATTAATCTACAAGTTAGAAAATAAGTGCGCAGAAAATAAACTTCTGAGATGGATTAAAAGTCAGTGAAACCAGGAAAGGACACACTATAGGTGTGAAGGGAGATATATGATTTGACAGGAGATCCCTGGTGGTGTGATATGGGATTCAGGATTGTAGTTATTGCTGCATATGGTTATTAGGATCTAGGGGCACAAACAAAGGACAAATCTTATGCTGCTCCTGGATGCTGGAAGCAAGTGAAGCAGGGGAACATAATTTAGGAGGAAGCTAAAAATCAGATTCCCAATGGGAGATTAAAGTTTGTGTTTTGGTTCGTGGAACTTAAAAGGCAGGTTGAGTTTCCAGATGGCAAGGGTGGAGAAATATATTTGTATTCAGTTGCATGTCACGTATGTTCACTTAAATGCCAGCTCGGCAAAATTTAAGTTCCCTTTTCCAATTAGGTTTTGAATTATTTTTAATCTATCTCATAATCACAGAATCCCTACACTATAGAAACAGGCCATTTGGCCCAACAAGTCCACACCGCCCCTCCAAAGAGCATCCCACCCAGACCCATTCCCCTCCCCCTGTATTTCCCCATGTCTAACCCACATAACCTAAACATCCCTGGGCACTATGGGCAATTTAGCATGGCCAATCCACCTAGCTTGCACATCTTTGGACTGTGGGAGGAAACTGGAGCACCAGGAGGAAACCCACGCAGACATGGCGAGAATGTACAAACTCCACACAGAGGTTGAGGTTGGAATCGAACCTGAGGTTGGAATCGAACCTGGGTCCTTGGCACTGTGAGGCAGCAGTGCAACACAACTGAGCCACCGTGCTGCCCTATCTGTTGTGGAACACCTTCAGGGTAGATTGAACCCAGACCTTCTGGCCTAGAGGTAGGGGCACTACCACTACACCACAAGAACCCTACATGGTAAAGCAAAACCTGTCTTCTGATTCATGATTTTATTGAATGGGCACGCAGCAGAGGAGATCGCTATTTTCCTGGGCTCTGGAGTGAGTACCAGCTGATTTGTCCTTTTTGGAGAGTAACCATTTATGATTGAAATCCGATCGTTTGACATAACTCCACAGCGACCAGTATCCCATCATCCAGTCACGTGCATAGTATTTGACACTGGTCTGGCTTCCTCAGAGCCAGATCTGAGAGTGAACAGAATCTTTGAAACTCCTGTTTATATCTGTAAGCCAGGGCTCTGTGATTGGACCAGAATACTACCCCCCATCAGGGAACTCATATTCTTTGAGGTCCATCTGGCTGACCTCACCTCACTCAGTTACAATCACTACAGTAGTAGTCCAAATTGCATTGGGCACAGAGGGTGAATGTAGAAAGAAGGTTGGGTTGTATTTGGCACTGGTGAAAGAGGTACTAAAGGGTGAAAATCTGTCTGGAGAAGGGAGGCAGACTGACCAGGGAAGGGTGGAAAGGCCAGAACATTTAGCTGGAGGCATCCACTCCAAGTGATTCCTGAGTGATTCTCCTGCCTTGTAGAGCATGAATGCCTGTCTAGGACACCTTTAAATATGGAGTCAGGAATCCCACAAAGTAACAGTAGGGTCATTGGCATCCTTCCTGCCCCATCACAAGATTGGTCATTCTCCCTACGCATGCACATGTGCTGAGCTCACAATGACATAACTGCACAAGAAAAGCTGACATGTCCCTGAGCAAAAGAGACACCTCTTCTGATTTTATGAAACTCTGTTCCTAACCTGCCTACCTCTTCATGCAGTATCTTCCATTCTGGAAGAGGCAAACAATACACACAGGTGTTTGTCAAAGTTTGCTAATGAATGGCAAGTCAAATTCAATAGAAACAAAAGGGATCGGAGATGAAATGTAAAAGCTAGGAATATAAATAGCTATTGGCTACAGAACACAGCATGAAGAGGGTTCTGAGGAAGGGTCTAGACCCGAAACATCAGCTTTCCTGCTCCTCTGATGCTGCTTGGCCTGCTGTGTTCATCCAGCTCTACACCTTTTTATCTTATAAAGAGGGACACGCCTGATTACACATCAAAATCTAAAGCATTTTATATGACAACAGAAAGTCAAATCTTATCCGATGTTGGGAAGTATAACAAAAAGGATGAATCCCAGGAAGTATCATCATAGAATCCCTACAGTGTGGTAACAGACCATTCAGCCCAACAAGTCCACACAAAATCTCAGAAGAGTGTCCAGCCCAGACTCACTCTCACTACCCTATCTTTCCCATGGCTAATCCACCTAATTTACACATCCCTAAATACTATGGGCAATTTAGCATGGCCAATCCACCCAGTCTGCACATTTTTGGACTGTGGCAGGAAACCAGAGCACCCAGACAGTTGCCTGACCCTAGAATTGAACCAAGGTCTGTGGCCCTGTGAGGCTGCAGTGCTGACCACTGAGCCACCATGCCACAAGTAGTAGTGTTTGACATTATTCAATACAATCAAATATTTTCTAAACTCCTCTTTAACTTTGTAATTGACTTATCTTGTTGACCTCTTGTTACAACTCGGTTGATTATTGAAATCCAAGTATTACTTTTTAGATAATCACAATGCTTCATAGCCCTGAAGCTGTTCACCAGACTACACCAGGCAGTCAATTTGCTGCCAATTTTTGTACATTGCTCCACAGTGGTTATGGTCGCCATAAAGTAACATGAGAATACAAACGGGTATTTCATCAACAGTTGCCCTAAATTTAATTATTTTTCTTGTTTAAAACTAGAACACAATTGACATTTATTCAAATAATAAGTGATATTGAGTAAATATCTTATTTAGCATTAGCTGCCAAATGCTTAGCACTTCAACTTTTGTTAACGTCAACCCACACTAGCTAAAGACTCATGTACCAGACATTAATCCTCAGTTGCACTATAAATACACCAGGCATCCATCGAAAAGGCATAAATATCTGCTGTCAGCTTCTACTTTAATATTTTCAAAGACAGCCTATCTGACTTGTTGTGTTGAGATGGTGTATTTTTGTTTCTGGTAAGACAATGACCTTGGTGTTGCAAAAGTGAGCTGCATAGTGTCAGCAGATGCCTGTTGTAGAGTCCCTTCATCCTGTGTCATTTACATGAGTCCAGGCATAAGAACAGCTGAGCACAGTCAGAGTACATTCCACCAGCTGCTCAATAATTACTCGAATCACAATTTGTTGCTAGGGTTTTAAAAAGTTAAGTCTCAAGACTTAGAGGAGGTCAAGGTTAAAGCACATTTCACAAACACTAAGCCTCTTTGAAAAAAAAAAGGCTGAGATGGTTTTATATATTTTGTGTTTTCCCACATTGATATCTAATGCTGTGCCTGTGTACATATGGTAGCCATATTCGATTTTACAGCTTACATATAATGATATACTCATGTATATTGTTCATTCCTACCTCGCTGTTTCCTTTCTTCCACCTGCTTCATAAATTACATCTCCAAAGTTACACAGCCATACAGGAGTACTGCGAAATGTAAGGGAATTACTTTCTTACGTCTTTGGAAACCTGTTGGTTTTGGTTATCTCACAGACAATAATGGGTATGTAGAAAAATGATAAAACTAAAATATGACATACACAGGAAAACTCAACACAAAAAATACAGGTAGTCCTCAAATAGTTAGTTGTTATATAGTTAGTGTTAGTTACATTCCTGAAAGAGAGAGAGAAATATGGAATAATCAGAAGGTAATAGAACACGACGTGTGAAATAATAGGTGAAAGGATGCTGTTTACACAATAATAAAGAATGAATTCCAGTGTAATGAATATAAAGGTGCAGATTTCACATATGACAGGAAATTCACAGGTTATTTTTCAGACTTTGTGTCTGGTTATGGTATATCTGACAAAGAATCACCGAGTCATATAGCACAGAAACAAACTCTTTAGTCCAACAAATCCAAGGCGGCCATATTCCCAAAATAAACTAGTCCCACCTGCCTGTCCCTGGCCCATATCCCTCCAAAACTTTGCTATTCACTTACCTAGCACAGAAGGAGGCCATTCAGCCCATTATGCTTGCAACAGCTCTCTGAAAGAGCATTGTGACTTAGTACCAATATCGTGTTTTTTCACAATGCCCCTGCACATCGTTTCTTTTGAAATAATCATCCAATTTCCTCTTGAACACATTGATTGAACTTGTCTCCACTACACTTTCAGGCAATATAATCCAAAATTGAACGACTTACTGTGTGAAAATACATTTTTCAAAATTATATTTGCTTCTTTTGCAAGTCACTTCAAATCTGTGTCCTCTCCTTCTCAATCCACTGACAAGGGGGAGCCGTTTCTCCATATCTACTTTGTCTAGCCCCTTCATGGTTCTGTAAGCCTCTGTCAAATCTCCTCTTAACCGTTACCTTTTGAAGGAAAACAATCCCAACTTCTCCAATCTATTTTTCATAACTGAAGTATCTCTTTCTTGGAAATATTCTTGGTAAGCCTCTTCTGCACTCTCTCCAGTGCATTCACATCATTCCTAAAGAGTGGTATCCAGAACTACCCACAATATTCCAGCCAAGGCCTAACTAAGTCTTATACAAGTTCAACATTACATCCTTGCTCTTGTACTCTATATGCCTACTAAAATAACTCTTGTACAAATAAACACAGATCCCTCTGCTCATGCATCATCTTTACAATGGTGCTGCTAATTTGATATCATCTCACTGTGTACTTTCTGCCAAAATGAAACTCTTCACACTTTTTGCACACTGAAGTTCATCTGACACCCATCTGCCCATTCCACCAACTGGTCTGTGTCCTTTTGAAGTTCTACACCATCAACTGCACAGTTTACAATGCTTCCAAATATTTTATCATCCACCTGCTTTGAAAGGGAACCCTGCACACCAAGATTGAGATCATTAATATAAATTAGGAAGAGCAGGATTCCCAATTGCAAAACCTGTGGAGCTCCACTTCAAAACTCCCTCTATTTACGAAAAATATCCACTAACCATTACTCTTTGTTTCCTACTAGAACATACCGTCCCAGAGTCATGTCTATGTCCACAGAAACACCTGTCAGTTCCCCAAACCAATAAATTCCCAATTGCTACTGATCTTCCCTCATATTCTTTTCTTCCTCTTATAGCTGAGCAACTCATGTTGACAGATTTGTTTCTGACTGTCCTCTGCAGAACGAATGTCCTCACTAGTATTCAGAATGGTGACCTGATCAATCAACAGGACCCATGCACTACTTCCTGGCTCTCTTTGACAGCTACGCATTCCAATTCTGTCTGCACATTCCTAGCCTGCAGTGTGACCATCTCTCTAAATTACTATCCATATTGATTATAGCTTCGCAGTTATGCCAACGTGAGACAGTCTCTTCTTCAGCTTTGAAAACCTGGACCTCAAGTTTCTGTCGCTGGCAGCACTTCCTTGTTCACCTGTAGTTTCTATGATCTCCCACATATTACTAGCTACATGTCTGAGTTGTCCTTTCATGTCTTAACTTTACCATACTTTGATTTAATTATATTACTGTGTACTTTGTTTTATTGGCCCTGAGCTAATTTTGCCCCTCTATTCATAGTCTTAAATTCAAGTAGCTACTTCTTCAAGGAAAATTAAGCTTTCTAATTTGCAGCTGTCTAAAGACAATCCTTAATAGTAGTTTCTCACCAGCCAATGAATTTATGGTGTTCCTGAAATGTTTTTCTTCAGGTTTTGTTCTTCAAACCTGGCATTTTAGAACTGAAACAAAAGGATTTGAGCCCTGCTCTTCCTTTATGTCCTCACTGCCTACTGTGCACCCTTTAAATGAATTCGCTGTCTGCCCTTCTCCCATTCCCTGTGTTTTTAATTCCACACTGTCTCCTGTGTTACAGGTCTCTTTTTTAAAAAATTATGTTTGTATTCTTTGTTAGTTGATGTCAAGTTACCTGTGAGTATGAACCAGTAATTAAAATGAGCCAACCAAACACTTTGATTCCTGGGACTATCCAATTAAGTTAGATTTTGAGAGACGTGATAGCTTAGTGGTCCTATCACTGGACTGTAAATCCAGAGACACAGTTGTTCTGGGGACCCAGGTTCAAATCCTGCCACAGCAGATGGTGAAATTTGAATTCAATTTTTAAAAAAATCTGGGATTATCTAATGATGACCATGAATCCATTGTCGATTGTTGGAAAAACCCATCTGGTTCACTAATGTCCAGCATTCAGATCCTGCGCAGATCAACTGGCGGAGGTATTCGTCAACATCTTCAACCTTTCCCTTCTACAAGCTGAAGTCCCCACCTGCTTCAAGAAGACCACCATCGTCCCTGTACCTAAGAAAACACATGCAATGACTACTGCCCAATAGCTCTGACTTCAATAATCATGAAGTCATTCAAGATGCTGGTCATGACTCACATCCACTCCAGTCTCCCAACCTGCCTCGGTCCCCTACAATTTGCCTATCAACATAACAAGTCCACGGAGGATGCCATATCCCCAGCCCTGCACTCATCCCTGGAACATCTGGACAACAAAGACGCCTATGTCAGACTCCCGCTCATTGACTACAGCTCTGCCTTCAACACCATTATCCCCTCCAGACTGTTCTCAAAACTGTGTGACCTTAATTGTGGCTCTGCCCTCTGTAATTGGATCCTCAGCTTTCTAACCCACAGGCCCCAATCACTGAAGATATGTAACTGCACCCCCTCCACTTTAACACTTAACACTGGATACCCCCCCAAAGGATGCATCCTCAGTCCCCTACCGTACTCCCTGTACACCTTCAACTGTGTTGCCAAATTCCGAATGAAAGCCATCTACAAGTTCACTGATGACACCCCCTACTAGATATCTAACAATGAGTTAAAATACGGATATGAGGTAAATGGTTTGGTGAAGTGGTGCAATGAAAACAACCTGTCTCTCAACTTCGGCAAATCTAAAGAATTGATCATCGACTTCAGAAGGAAAGGAGAACACGCCCCTATCTAGCTCAGTGGAATTGAGGTTGAGAGAGTGAAGAGCATTGAGTTCCTCGCAGTGACGATAAACAACAACCTGTCCTGGACTTCCAATGTAAATGCAACAGTCAAGAAGGCACAACAATGCCTCTTCTTCTTCAGGTGGCACAGGAAATTTGGTGTGTCCGTAAGGTCCCTCACCAACTTCCACATATGCACCATTGAATGCATGCTGTCTGGGTGCATAATGGCCTGGGGTGGCAACTCTCTGCCCAGGACCGTAAGAAACTACAGAAGGTGATGTGCACAGCTCAGATCATCACAGAAGCAAACCTTCAATCCATGGACTCCATTTACACAGCTCGCTGCTATGGAAAGGCAGCCAACATCATCAAAGACCCATCGCACCTTGGTAATAAAGAAATTAAAATAGGATTAGATTTAGGCTAATAATAGACTTCTGGAAAACAGACCCCATCACACTAGAAGCAGAGTTGAGAACATCGTCTTATCTTATCAGTTCTTATCACCCCTTTGGACCAGGTTTCATGATACATATGGTTGGTCACATTGAAATCTGGCACCAAAAGTAAGACAGTACTTCACTAAATCATCATGTCACACAACCCCACCTCCCCCACCCCAGCTCCCTCTTCATATTGTAAATATTAACAAAATGGCATGACAAAGTCTGGAAGGTGGGTGGTAAGATAGAGTGAATCTTGTTAATGTTTAATAATTATGTTGAACAAAATGTATGAAATTTCAGCCAATAGAATGTAAAAAATTGCTGAGGTGTTAAAAACATTTTACAGTTTTGCTCTTTGGAATCCATAACTGATGGTTTAAGGGTTTATAGTTTTCCTTCTAAGAACTTTGATTTATTTCATCAGCAAAACATGTATTCCATTAAAGATTTTTAATTAAAATCCTTGCTGCATTGTATCTGTGGTTCATACAGTGCTATCATAAATTTAACACAATATTCATTTCTTCAACAGGTGGAAAGTGTTTGTTAAATCTTCTACCCAGAGATTGAAGTGACCTCAGGTTACAAACATGTTTCAATGTGAAATTCATTTAAGCTTTTCTGGTAAGACATATCAATAATAGAAGGATAATGGGATGTGTACCAAAGGGGAAATTCTACATAGTGATAAAGTAAAAATAACTCAGGAGATAAATCGAATAACTCGAGTCTAAAGCAAAAATAGCTAAGAGGAAGAGCAGTCAGGAAGAGATTGCCAATCTGGAGACTTGGTTTGTATTAGCTCCAATGCAAGAGCCTGGATTAATGCATGCAGTTATGATGTTGTTGCTCTCACAGAGACATATTTGGAAGAGGGACAGGATTGGCAGCTGAATGTTCTGGGTACCTATGTTTTAAACAAGACAGAGGAGAAAGCGGAAAAGGTAGAGGAGTTGCTTTACTAGTTACTAGGAGCATATCACAGCTACGTTGATGGATGACACCCTGGAGTAATTTTGTAGTGAGGAATTATGGGTAGAGCTCAGGAATAGTAAGGGTAAAATCACAATGCTGGGATTGTACTACAGACCTCCCAGCTGCCAGTGGTAGATAGAGGAAGAGACATATATCTGGATTCTGGAAAGATGTGAAAATAAAAGGATTGTTGTGGTGGATGATTTTAACTTCTGTCATATTGACTGGAACTACCTTAGTGCCAGAGGTTTAGATGGGAATCAATTTTTTAGGTGTGTCCAGGAGTTTTTTGAAATGTGGATAGTCCAGCAAGGGAGGGGGCCATACAGGACCTGATATCAGGAAATAAGCCTGGCCAGGTGATCAAAGATTCAGTGAGGGAGCGTTTTGGGAATAGTGACCATAAGCTTTTGGATACTTATGCATAAGGACAAGGGTGGACATCAGATGAAGGTGTTAAATTGGAGGAAGGCCAACTTTCACCAAGGACCAGTTAATTAGAGTGCAGGACAAATATGTTCCTGTGAAAATGTAGGACAGGAATGGCAGGATTTGCAAACCTTGGATGACAGTGGAAGTTATCAGCTTAGTTAAAAAAAAAGGAAGCATACCTAAGGTTTAGGCATCTGAAAACAGATGAAATCCTTGAAGAATATAGAAAAAGTGGGAAGGAACTCAAACGGGCAATTAAGAGGGCTAAAAAGGGCTATGAAATGTCCCTGGCCATCAGGGTTAGAGAGCATTCCCAGGCATTTTATACTTATATTAGAATCAAGAGGGTAGCTAGAGAAAGAGTAGGCTCACTCAAGGATAAAGAAGGAGGTTAAGTGTGGAGTCAGAGGATAGATGAGATCCTTAATGATTACTTTACATCAGAATTTAGCAAAGAGAGGGACATGAGGGGTGTTGAGGTTAGGGAAAAGGCGTATGTATACTCTCGGCAGGTCAACATAATGAAGGAGGAAGTGTTGGATGCCTTGAAATCATTAAATTAGACAAGATGGGATCTATCCCAGAATACTGTCAGACACAAGCAAGGAAATTGCTGGGGCCTTAACATTCTTTGCATTCTCTTTGGCGTCAGGCGAGGTTCCAGAGGTCTAGAGAATGGCTAATGTTGTTCCTTTGTTTAAGAAGGGAAACAAAGAAAATTCAGGTAATTATAGGCTGGTGAGTCTGATGTTAATGGTGGGGAAGCTGTTGGAGAAGATACTTCGAGACAGGGTTTATTACATTTGGAAGTGAATGGGCATGTTAGTGATAGGCAACATGGGCTTGTATGGGGATGGTCATGCCTCATCAAATTGATTGGGTTTTTTGACAAGACCGATTGATGAGGGAAGAGCAGTGGATGTCTACATGGACTTTAATAAGGCATTTAAAAAGATACCTCAAGGTAGGCTGGTACAGAAGGTGGAGTCTCATGAGATCTGTGGTTAGCTGGCTAGAGGATACAAAACTGGCTTGGTCATAGGAGATACACAGTAGCAGTGGAAGGGTGCTTTTCAGAATGGAGATGAGTAATCAGTGGTGTTCCGCAGGGATCAGTGCTGGGACGTTTGTTATTTGTAATACATATAAATGATCTGGAGGAAAGTGTAAGTGGTCTGCTTAGTAAATTTGTGATGACACCAAAATTAGCCCAGTTGAAATTAGTCGGGAGAACTGTCAAAAGATACAGTGGGATAGAGATAGATTGCAGATTTGGGCAGTGAAATGGCAGATGGTGTTTAATCCAGACAAATGCGAGGTGATGCATTGTGGAAGATCAAGTTCAGGTGCAAATGAAACAATAAATGGCAGAAACCTTTAGGAACATTGACAAACAGATGGATCTCGGTACACAGGTGCACAGATCTTGAAAGTGGCAACACAGGTGGATAAGGTGGTCAGGAAGGCACACAGCACGCTTGCCTTCATTGGTTAGGGAATTGAACATAAAAGTTGGCAAGTTATGTTACATCTGCACAAAACTTTAGTTCGGCCACATTTGGAATTTTGTGAGCAGCTCTGATTGTCACACTACCAGAAGGACGTGGATGCTTTGGAGAGGGTGCAGAGAACGTTTACCAGGATGTTGCCCGGCCTAGAAGGTTTTAATTACGAGGGGAGGTTGGATAAACCTGGATTGTTTTCACTGGAAGATGGAGGCTGAGGGAGGTGACATGATAGAGGTCTCCAAATGACAGGCTCTCCTATGACAGGCATAGATAGGGTGGATAGTTAGAGGCTTCTTCCCAGGGTGGAAATGTCAACAACAAGAGGGCCCAGGCTCAAGGTGAAAGGGGGAGAAGTACGAAGAAAATTTTTCACACAGAAGGTGGTAAGTGCCTGAAACACACTGCCAGTGGAGGTGGTGGTGGAAGCAGGTACGTTAGCAATATTAAAGGCGTATCTTTATAGACACGTGAACATGAGGCAAACAGAGGGATAGATACTGCAAAATAAAAACTGAAAGAACTGCAGATGCTGTAAATCACAAACAAAAACAGAAGTTGCTGAAAAACGTCGGCAGGTCTGGCAGAATCTGCGGATATAAATCAGAGTTAACATTTTGGATCTAGTGCCCCTTTCTCAGAACAGCTGGTAGCTAGGAAAATGTCAGTTTTTATGCAGAAGATAGTATGGGGGGAGGGGATAAGGAGTAAACGATAGGTGGAGATAGAGCCCAAAGAGACAGAAGAACGGTTGTACTGACAAAGGAGTGGATAACAATCTGGCTAGGAGGGTGAATAGCTATTAATGGAGACTATTGGTGGCTAACAAAAGGTAGTGTGCAATGGCAGACTATGTGGTAACAAGGCCCCTGGTGTATGGGGGTGGCGGCTAGGACATAGGAGAGTTCAAGCTGTAAAGATATTGTACTCAATATTGAGTCCAGAAAGCTGCAGTCCCCGAATGGAAAATGAGGTGCTGTTCCAGCTTACACTGAGCTTCCCTGAAACACTGCAGCTAGCCTGAGACAGAAATAATGATCAGGGACAAAAACAAAGTTGCTGGAAAAGCTCAGCAGATCTGGCAGCATCTGTGGAGGAGAAAATAGAGTTAACGTTTCGGGTCCGGTGACCCTTCCTCAGTTCTGAGGAAGGGTCACCGGACCCATAAGACCATAAGACATAGGAGTGGAAGTAAGGCCATTCGGCCCATCGAATCCACTCCGCCATTTGATCATGGCTGATGGGCATTTCAACTCCACTTACCTGCACTCTCCCAGTAGCCCTTGATTCCTTGTGAGATCAAGAATTTATCAATCTCTGCCTTGAAGACATTTAACGTCCCGGCCTCCATTGCACTCTGTGGCAATGAATTCCACAGGCCCACCACTCTCTGGCTCAAGAAATGTCTCCTCATTTCCGTTCTAAATTGACCCCTTCTAATTCTAAGGTTGTGTCCACGGTTCCTAGTCTCCCCACCTAACGGAAACAACTTCCCAGCATCCACCCTTTCTAAGCCATGCATTATCTTGTAAGTTTCTATTAGATCTCCCTTCAACCTTCTAAACTCTAATGAATACAATCCCAGGATCCTCAGCCGTTCATCGTATGTTAGGCCTACCATTCCAGGGATCATCCGTGTGAATCTCCGCTGGACACGCTCCAGTGCTAGTACGTCCTTCCTGAGGTGTGGGGCCCAAAATTGGACACAGAGATGTTAACTCTGTTTTCTCCTCCACAGATGCTGCCAGACATGCTGAGCTTCTCCAGAAACTTTGTTTTTGTTCCTGATTTACAGCATCCACAGTTCTTTTGGTTTTTATATTGATCAGGGAACAGGGTGGTGTGTTGAAGTGACATTTAGATACGGTGCATGGGCAGTAAGTAGCAGGTTTAAGTAAGGATTAGGGATCAGCGTATGCTCAGTGGGCCAGAGGGTCTGCTCCTGTGCTGTATTGTATTTTTTGTATGGCATATAAAGGTGATCCTTCCCTACCTCATATTGGAGAGTAGGTTCAATGCATTTAACATTGAGTGAAATGATGTATAATGACATTTCTTAAAAAGTGCATAATTTATTCAGTTTACAAATTCACAGATCTTCAACTGATTCAGCTAAAGCAACCTCATTCTGTTGTCCTGCTAGGAGTCTCCTGCTATGATTGAGATCTGAGAAGAAAAGTCGTTTCTGAAGAATACATAAAATACCCATCACATTTTCTCACAATCTTAGGGGTTTAATCAAAATCACAGACAACTGTACATGGGTTAACTATAAGACTGCATTTGAGCAACCCCATGGTGAAATAGAGCATCATGTGTGAAGGTGCAATTTTGGAATGTTGCTTTTAATCTCAATCCCTGCAAGACATTGCAGCTTTACAATGAAGGGGTCAATGCTCAGTGACATATCAGCGCATAATCCATGAATTAAGGTTGATAGGAAACTAATATAATTCAGACTTTGCAACAAGAAGCATTCCATAAGAACGTAAGAAGTAGGAACAAGATTAAGCTGTTCAGCCTCTTCAGCCTGCTCCGCCTTTCGACGGGATCATGGCTGATCTGACATTCCTCACATCCACGTTACAGCGTTTTCCCCATAACCCTTGATTCCCCTACTGATCAAGAATCTATCTCGGCCTTAAATATACACATGGACTCTGCCCCACAGCTGTCTGTGGGATAGAGTTCCAAACCCTGTGCGAGAAGAAATTCCCTTCATTTCAGCCCTTTATTCTGAGACAATGCCCCCAGGTCAAAGTTTTCCAGGCTGGAGTGTAGCAGCCTCAACATAATCACTTAACTTTTCTGTTTTTGTCCAATCACCCCTACTGCGTTTGTTGAGGGATGAAAACAAACTTCCTTGCAACTCTTTGACATTTGAAGAGGTTTATTCTCTAATCAATGAGAGACCAACCATCTAGAACATGTACCAAAGGCTGAATTACTAGCATGATGTGTCAATGACTGTGATTGAGCATGTGTAGATAGATCACAGAAGCCATATTTGAAGACAGCACCATCTCCTACTTTGAGAATCAAGATTCTGTGATTAGAAAGTATTATAATGTAGAAAGAAGATTTACAGAATACAATAATACAATAAATAAAATAAATAAATAATACATAACCTGCTCTGTTTAATGCATCAAAAATTTGGGCCCTCTCAGTAGGACTTTGGAATAGTTTCTAGCGATGATTTACAATCAAAAGCTGATGTAAATCAAAATTCTTTTTAAAATTTAATACTAGCATTTTGCAATGAACCGTGTTAATGTTTGAAATAAGGATTTCTTGCAAGAGTCTACATTGTTATGAGTGTTCCTTATTTGGCCCATGGGAAATATTCTTGCGGTGAACTGAGGAAATTTGGCCATTCCCTCCTTCAAATAAAATATTCTAAGTCAGTGTCTGTGGACAATTTTGTGGCATTTACTTTTCTGCCAAATCAGTAGGTTGAAGATGGAATGTAACCAAATAGGAAATTGAGATTAACAAATATGTAACAAATGTGTTTGGATCATTAGGAGAAGCAGAACTAGATATTTAAAATTAATACATTTGGATTGCTTGTTCCACATTCAGTTAATTGTTTCTTTTCGAGTAAAAGAGCTCATTGTCTTTCATGTTTAAGTACAAGGATGGACCATTAAAAAATCAACACATAACTTCTGCTTGGGTACAAGCTGATGGGAGGGGCTGAGCTAAATTCCAAGCTGCAAATACTAAAATTAAAAGCTAAATTGGAAACCAGCATGTGTAAATAATTACACAATAATGCCAATTAATGATAACCAAGATATTAATACTTGTGAATTAGTCTGGTTTCTGAAAATATACGTGGCTTTTAACATTGGCCTTAATCTTGTCATTCATGTGAAATCACCTGAAATGAAGGAAATGCATCTGGGTGTTAAGCTATTTTCTATTGTGATGAAAAGGCCTGTGTGCGCTCCACATTTATGATGGGTTAAAAGGGCAGACCTGCTAACTTGAGCCACGATAATGCTGATCATATTTGACTACAAACACAGACACATAATCACATCCCCGGTTAAGTTCAATTCTATACATGTATACTTTCCCTTATAAACACATACACAAATAACATGATCCACAACAATACTGATAAATCTTCTGCTGTACACCTACATTATAATTTGTCACAAATCAACAAGCAATTACATATCAACTTATTGACATAATAGACCATGTCTAGGACAATGCAGTCTTAGGTATATTGTCCACTCACTTACATACAGAATGCATACAGGACTTTCTCTTTGCAATGTAATCCCAGTATTCACCTGAGAGATACTATAGAGTTGACAGAGTTTATAGAGCCAGGGAGCTGCCAGTGGATGCCAAGTTGCTAACCACAACAATATGCTGATTGTGTCTGAACAGTTTAGGTTGAGCAGCAGGCCTCTTGCTTTTGGTACACTGTGCCAATAGGTGACCTATTTCAAGCTCAAAAATAGGCCAAATGCATTTCCACGCTTGTACCTTCGATTCTGATTTTTTTTTCTCTATGTTATTCAGTCATTGATGAACATGATAGAAAGATTAAAGAACAGATGAAGAAATTCAAGGCTTCCATTGTTATCTGTTAGGTTGTCTTTTTCCTTGACATTTTACAAAATATTTTCAAATCATATTAGCCCACTCAGTCTCGGGGCCAATAACTGATTTGTTATTCAAGGTCTTCATTTGTGAAAGAGCTAGCTCAAGCTTGGAAATGGTTTCATTGGCTTTCGTAGTCCTCAGAAATCCTCCTAAGTGAATCCTTTTTTCATCTGATATCCACTTAGCTGCTTACTTTCCTTAAGGATTGTTGGATTGTTATCTGCCCAGCAATCTTTGCAGACTTTGCCACTTTGTAGTAGGGACACTAAAGTCAATTAGACTTTTCTTATTTCATTGCATTTTAACAAAGAAAAAATTGCTGGAAAATATTCAAACCAGAAGAAGGGTCCCTGAACCTGAAACATTAACTCTGATTTCTCGCCACAGATGCTGTCAAACCTACTGAGATTTTCTGTTTTTGATTCTGATTTCCAGCACCCGTGGTTCTTTCGGTTTTGCATTGCATTTTAATTCTGATCAAACCTGACACCCTCCTGGACTGCACCACTCAGATGTGGTGGAAGTGCCTAACTTTTTATGGTTATTTGTTCATTAATTCAGTATGCCTAACAAGGAACCATAATGTCTTGTGGCACAGTGGTAGAATCCCTACATCTGGGACAGAAATTCTACATTCAAGTATCACCTGCCCCAGACAAGCGTCATAATATATCTGAACAGGTTGATTAAAAATGTCTACTATGTAAGCATTGTTAATTGTCGCAGAAAACACATCTAGTTTATTATTGTCCTTTATCAAAGGAAATATACCTTCCTTACTTACCTGTGAGTTCAGGCCATAGCAATGTGGTTGACTCTTACTTGTCCTCTGAATTACTCCTCAGTTTAAGAGCTAGTGAGATGGGCAACAAATGCTGGCCTTGCCAGTGATGCCCATACCCCATGAAAAAAATAAAGAAAAACACAACTTGGTGATACAACTGAGATATGCAGCTGAAGGTGACCCTGACGGGTGTCTTAGAAAAATAATTGTGTTGAGTACCAAACATATAGTTATTACTACCTCATAGCTTCAGCACAAAGAGTGAAGGAACAAAAAATAGATTAGCACATGCATATGTTATTTGAGTATGTTTTTAACTGTTGCATAATGAGAACAGAAATTCACTATCATGATAATGATTTCAATATGTTAAAATCACTAAAACGGCCAGTCCACCTAGTTTCAGGGATGGTTTCTCTCTATCAGGCTTAGTGAGCTTTCTTAGCCTATATTCACTCATTAACTTTGCACCACGCCTTTATGATGCCCTGCTTTTCCTTTTGTCAAGTCGCCATAGGCTCATTCTATCACCACTGCTGGGCTAAGCCAGGATCCCTGACACTGGCACATCTTTGAAACTCAGCCATGCACCAGTCAAGAGTTGGCAGTCCAGATGTGCCCTGCATTAACGCTTCTTAGGGCACATAAGTAGCATGGCTGACACTTCCTTACACACAAAACTGCACATTCCTACGTCTACTCTTGTTTAAGGACCAAGCATTACAGCTTACCAGTCTTTAGCCAAATCCCATTTTGCAACACATCTTACAATCTGTCTTACTCTTTCCTTAATGCCCAGGGTAGCCCAGCATCTTGTGGGGCCATCATATACTGAGAAGCCTCCAAATGCTTCAACCCAATCACTTTTACTCAGCAACAGCAGAAACCAAGAGAATCTGCCTAAGCCCTTAGACGGTGAACCCGTGATGCCGTTGACTTACTCTGTTTGGCACATGCTGAAATTGATATAGAACAAAGCTGGACAGTAAAGTATCCACCCCCTTACTTGTTGACTGCTGGCAACCATGACAAGCTGCTTGGCTTTGTGTCTCTGCTAAGCAGCACAGGGAAAGAGAAGTATTGTAAGCCTTTGAGATGCAGGTAAGAGGGAAAAGCATTAAAAGGCAAGGCCAGGCAAGGTTTTGTGAACATCTAATAAGGAACAAAGTGATGTAGTGTTAAGAGAACAAGCAAACAGCCCTGAAAT
Source organism: Ginglymostoma cirratum (assembly GCA_024137785.1). Lineage (NCBI taxonomy): Eukaryota > Metazoa > Chordata > Chondrichthyes > Orectolobiformes > Ginglymostomatidae > Ginglymostoma > Ginglymostoma cirratum. The sequence continues at coordinate 3,237,941 of JAHRHZ010000032.1, forward strand.
GTTCCTTGGTTCAATCCATAAGATAGGTCCCTGGCCCTGTGTGCGAAGTACCTTTGCAGCAGCAATACAATGAAAGGTGCCAGTGCAGCAGTGAAATGCAAAAGAGTGCTGTGTGTAGATCAGAGATGTGCCATGATGATATGGTGAAGTTGGTACGTGTCAGATGGCAATGTCTGTAGATGTGAGTTATGTATTGTTACTGCCCAAGGAGTATATCCTGAGATATCGGTGCTAGCTGTACAAGAGGGCAGTCTGGATGAGCAAGTGACAAGCTGGAATTGGCAGGTAACTGCTCTGACTTTGATGACAGGAATTGTTGCTGTCTAGTTGTATCTGACAGGTAGGAGAATGGGAAACTGCAAATATATGGGACAAGATTAGGTAATAGTGAGATGTTAAAAGCAGCAAATACATGCAAATAGGCCTCTCACTGACAAAAATCTGATCTTGCCACACAACACTTGGTTGGGAAAGGGGACGTTTTACTCTTAACATTGAGAAATTCCTTTCTGGCCATCCCATATGATTCTATCAATTTACTCACCATTGCTCACATTGTTCAGGGGTGGGGTATATGTTCCATCTTTGAATGTTTGTATTTTACCCTGTTTACTGAAAATTTCAATGTTTGTTATGATTACATTCAGTCATTAATCTTAATGCCACTTACTATTATCCGTGGTAAAATTAGATGGATATCTAGTCTTAGTTTTGAATTTATTGATTATTAAATGGACAGAATTGCACAATGTTGCATTTTCAGTTTTAGTAGAGACTGTTTCCATTAAACATTCCTCATCAACTATAATTAATCCTCTTAAAAAGATGGGGTGGGATTTGGAGTGGATGACTAAATTTGTGATTGCCAAACATTACTCATAACACAAATGTAAATAAAGAAGAAAATAACATACTTTAGGAGTTTGCAATAATCTGAATCTTTCATTTCATTAAGTTTCAGATATGTTACTCAGCACAATTGTTGAAAACTGTAAAATATTGTTTGATAAAGACTTGGTTGTAATTTATTAGTGTTTGATTATAATTAAAGGTTTTATGTGAGATTTAACTCAAGTAAGGATTAGATTATAAACCCAAATTAATGGCATCTAAGGACCTTGTTTGATAGATTAAAATGAGTGGAGAAAAAATCCGGCAGGTGGCGTATAATATGGAAAATGTATAGTTTACTTTGGCAGGTAGAATAAAAAAAGCAGAATATTGCTTGAATGGAACGCAACTGCAGAATTCCAAGGTACGAAAGGATTTAGGTGTTCAAGCACAAGTCACGAAAAGCTAATGTGCAGTCACAGGCAATGATTAAGAAAGCTAATGGAAAGCTTTCCTTTACCATGAGAGGAATGGGACATAGAAATAAGGATGTTATGCTTCAGCTATACAGAGCATTAGTAAGACCACAACTCAAATATTTTGTGCATTTTTGATCTTCTTATTTTAATATGGATGTAAGTACATTGGAGGCAACTGAGAGAAGGCTTTTCTAGATCAAGACCTTGAATGAGCAAATCGACTTATGAGGAAGGTTTAGACAGGTTGGGCTTGTTTGTACTGATGATTAGAAATGTGGCTTGTTTGAAGTATGCAAGATCCTTAACAGTTTTGACGAGATGGTCATTAATTATATGTTTCTTCTTGAGGATGAGTCCAGGACAAGGAGCCACTTGTTTTAGAAATAGGGTCATCCCTTTAGGACAGAGATGAGGAGAAATTTTAGTCACCAAGATTTATACAACTTTAGGTATCCCCTACATCAGAAGGTTGTGGAGTTGAGGTCACTCCTTATTTTTAAAGTGAAAATGGATAGATTTTTGATGGACAAAGGGATCAAATATGACACAGGCTGGTGGGAATGTTAAATTCGAAACATTAACAGATTAGCTACGGCCTCATCAAAATGTGGAGCAAGCTCTTTGACTTTTATGTTCCGATGTTTCTATGTTTGGTCTCAAACCATATGCAACAAAAATCAAGTTTTGTTTAATGCTTGTGAGTGATTAATGAGGAATTGAACATGTATGATTGATTGGAGTAATGATGGAAAGTAACAAATTTTGAATAAGAAAATGACTCTATTACACTTTTAGAAATAAATTAGCTCTGTGCATCATATCTGAACATCACTAAATGGATGAACGTACAATCAATACTGTGTATTAAATAGAGCCCATATCTGGGTCAGAGATCCAAAAAATGTGAATTTTGGAAGTACCATTGACTTGAACCAGATCAAACTCACAAATCGAAGCCAGGATTCAGAATCAGTTAAGCTCTGCCTTGTGGTATTGGATGGCCAGCACTTGGAATGATTCAGATCTGACTTCCAATTCCACACGAATGGATTTGGTTCATACAAAGATCAAACCAAATCACACAAAGGACAGTGTCCTCATCCTTACCACATCTGTGGCACTTACAGAAATGTGGCATTTTTGGTATTGCATCTGCAATAGATTTAAACTCATTTTGTGTTTGATTTATTGCAACTTAAAAAATGTGCACAACTTTAGGAGACTCCAAATGATGAAATGAAGATTTTTCTTGTGATTTACTGCACCCAAGAATGAAATTGGAAACATTAAGGTCTGTGAGAGATGTATCATGGGCACCCAAATACATGGCATATAGAGAGTGATGTATGTGTGTTAAAGATGAAATGTAAAGCATTTACACAACAGATTCACAACTACAATAAGCATTTTGAAATTCATTGAAATATTTCTCTGTTCTGTACAAAATCATTTTCATTGCATTTTTACATATGTCTGATTGGTGTGTTTTATTGGCTACATTGTTGATTTACAGTAAGGATATAAATAAGCTTTTATAACCAACACATCAAGTAAAGAGGTCCATTTAATGTTATTGTCCCTCAGATCTGATTTTGTTGCTTAAAGATGACATTGTTAACTTCTGTGAAGCTTTACAATTGATATGACTTCCAATACCTGTTAATAAACTTGATCATAAGATACACATTAGAATTGTTGCAATCATATTTCATGCCCATGGGGCCAAGTTGCATATATCAACTGCAGGAAGTAGCTCACCAGCACTTCATTCTGTTCAAAATTGTTGCTTCACCTCACATCCTGCTTCAAGGATGACCAGTTGAAAGAAAAACTGTAGTTTTACTTTCCATGTGCTCCTTTTTGTTCCCTGATGATTTCCTATACTTATACTCAAAATCATAGAATCCCTCACAGTATGGAAACAGGCCCCTCGGCCCAACAAGTCCATGCTGACCCCTAGAGCATCCCACCCCGACCCACACCCCTATAACCAACCAAATCCACACATCCCTGAACACTATGGGCAATTTAGCATGGCCAATCCACCGAGCCTGCACATTTTTGGACTGTGGGAGGAAACGGGAGCACCAGGAGGAAACCCACGCAGACACGGGGAGAATGTGCAAACTCCACACAGACAGTTGCCAGAGGGCAGAATTGAACCTGGGTCCCTGGAGCTGTGAGGCAGCAGTGCTAACTACTGAGCCACCATGCTGCCCTTCATATAATAATTTGAGGGGGGAATTTTTCGAACTATATTTCCTTTCAATATGGAAGCAAAAGGCACCACATTGAAGTGGCAAGGTGATGCTTTTTTTGTATCCAGATCAGAAATGTCCTACGTTTAGGTTCCAACACCATCAGTGATTCTGAGGCTGTCATTCACCCCTTTTATAGTAACCGACAATTATGATTGATGTTATTTTATCATATTATTTTAGATATTCACATTTGAAAGACAATTTGCTGCAACGAGTTTCAGTTTCTGTTGGAGTTGAACTGCTAATTGTTGGTTACACAGTGAGGCATTTCCCTGACAGAATGACAGTGAATTCTTAACTGTTTGATTCAAGTATCTTAACTACCTCTGCATTTCAGTGCCATGATTGTTGGTTGCAAATATTATTAATAACAGCAAAAAGAATGACTTTTTGGTTGTTTTTCAATGTTTCAGAAGCGAGCAGTTTAAGCAATATAATAAGTAATCGTTAATCAATTCTAAAATGTGTTACAGGGCTTTTACCCAGAATCTTACCCCAACAGCATTCGTGGGTTGATGCTAACATTATAATCACCCTTCATTTGGTATCCAGTATTTAGAAAGATTGATGTTTGAGTCTCTCATTATTTAAAAAGTTGTCTAAAAAGTTGTTTCTGTTAAATTTAATCAAATATTCAGAATGAGCAGAATTTCAAATTTGAGTTGATAAAGTTTAAAGTTTGCTTACTGTTTTGTTCTAAATTGTAGCTACATAATGAATGTTGTCTCGTGTTGTCACACAAGTAAGAATAAGGTTTTTAGGAAAATAAGATGAACAAAGCGAAACCTCAGCCTGAATAAAGTTTTCAGTTATACTTGAATCAAACTAGGTTGGTATAACTTGACTTAGATTCTGAGGCTGTACTAACAACTGGCTTCTGTAAGCATGAGGCTAAGATAAGGTGCTGTGTGAAACTTGAGCAAGATGTGAGCAGTCCAGTTTTGGATTCCCAGAGAATCCAAAATTCAGAGCATTCCTAGATTTCAAGTTGGTTTTGTTCAGGGGCAGTAAGTGATGTCCTCACATCACATGAGGGGTTTGCCAAACAAAGAAGAACAATGGAGTTGGGTGTATGTTGGCTAATGTTTGCACATCAATTTATCACCATATTAAAATGGCTACATGATAGACACAGTGGGCAGAATCTTATAAGACACTCAACGATGTGGGCTAAGGTGCAAAACGTGGGAGGATTATATGGGAAGTCCAGTGAGACCTTTCTCAAAATCGGGAGCCACAAGTCTCATTTTCATAAAGAGTTCTGGGCATCAAGATGAGATTCTCACTCACGGAAGTGGGGGTCAGTAAAAATTAGGATTATTGCTCACTATCAACATCAGTAACACCAAATCCCACCTCATTAATTCGCGGATTCCTGCTGCACCATGGGACAGATAGGCGCCAGGAATTCTTGGTACAAAAGTCACAGCAGGTACTTGGTGACTCCAGCTCACCACTTGCTCTTCCAGACCTCCGTCGTGGACTCCCACATCAAAATCTAAGAGCATACTCCAGGTCAGCGACCACACACACCCCACTTCCACAGATACTGGAATCCAACACTTGCTAGCACCTCCTCACCCTCATATCACATTCTGATTCACTCACAGTACACTTCTGCACATTAATGCTGTACTTTGGAGCTCACCTGCACTTATCACTGCAATGGGATAGATCGATGAGATGAAAGTGGCTGGCACAGCTCTTAATGCTAGTGCAAGAGGGGGAAAGTTGGTGAGGTCTCCCCAGTAAGTGATTAGGCAGGATAGAGGTTATGCAGTGTTGGTAGTTTGGGACAGGGCAGGGTTGACACCAAGTTGGGAAGATGATGCATTTGTAAGAGTGATAGACCATGTGTCTTGGTGGGTCAGTAGCAGAGACTAAATGTGAAATAGCAGGAGAGGAAAATTCAGCACTTGCTCTAACAGTGAAGAGAAGGACATTGCTTTTATTCCTACATTGCTGCACATTCTTCCAGATGGCAACATGGGTGGCAGCCTTGGACTGTCTGGCAGGGTTCAGTGTCATGGCCTCCATTGCTGGTCCTGAGAGTACTAGATGACTCCCTGCACAATCCTATCCACCAGGACGTCCAGGTCCATGTCACAAAGCGGGACACCAATTTCCCTTTATCTGCCAAGTTCAGGGCAAATGTTACAAAATGTACGAGGGGTCTCAAGACTGCTAGTACCTTTATAAATGTGGCACCGGCATCAGGGATTGCCGGTCTCTCCTGGGATATCCTGGCTGTGGCACATTCTTCTGGCTGCAGCAAGTAATATGATCTAGCCAGTATCAGATGAGAGGGGTGCGGCTGCTATTTAATGAGGTGAGTCTGGCATGATAGCATGTGAAAACTCATTAGGCTTTGTCCAGGGAAACCCTCAATAAAAGACAGTGATAGTTTGCCAACATATGGTAAGATTCAGGCAATGAAAGTTGAGGGCAAATAGTAAAATGTGATGGTGAGAAAAGGAGAAGAAAAAATAACTGGACAAAATATGAAAATGCTTATAGCCATCAATGAAAAGTGTTGAATTTTTTTTTACGTAACTACTTACTTTGAAACCTTGTGAGCTCACTAGCCTATTGAAATTTCCCTCATTAAACAGTTTGATTAAAATATTAATTTCTGCACCCAGAATGTGGATTTTGATTTATTATACAACACACTCTTCATTCCTTACAGCCCCTATATGTAAAGGACTGTTCAGCTCAATCTTCCCAACCAAATATATTACCTAAGTCTATAGAGTTCTCCTGTGTCATGTACCATTAAATCAAAAGAACCTCCCGAATACTGTTTGGAGTCCTTGGGCTCAATGATCTCCCAAATGTGACACATAATTTAAGTTAGAGATTTCAATACCATAACACTGTTTAATTCACAGCTTTCACCAGTATACTAATACATTATTTAATCTTATAAATATTGATGTATAATATAGTTTCATATTAAGTATAGTCTCTAGTTCATCATAGGGTTCCCTATTATAATGCACAGTTTAGTTCATGGACTCCCTTTGATTGAATATTGCTGAGTTCAACCATTTCCCTTCTGTAATGCAATCTGCAGATTATGTTCATCTGAAGTTAGTAATGAATTACAGATACCTGATACATGGACACATTTGATAAAGAAAATGTCAATCGTGATTTTGTTCATGGTTACAGGACTAGTCTGGACGAGAAAACTACAGACCTATCAAATAAGTGACAGTTTTGTTTCTAGTCCAAAAATTCAAAAATAGGATTGTTAATTTGTAAAAGAGAATTCAATGTATCAACCTATATATTATTGGATCTTTCCAAGAAACCGAAAGAACTGCAGGTGCTAGAAATCTGAAACCAAAATATAAATTGCTGGAAAATCTCAGCAAGTCTGGTAGCACCTGTGGAGAGAAATCAGAGTTAACGTTTTGGTTCCAGTGACCCTTCTTCAGAATCTGTTAACTTTGATTTCTCCCCACGGATGCTGCCAGATCTGCTCAGATTTTCCAGCAATTTCTACTATTGGATCATTGTTTGTCCAAGACAAAGGCTATTTTTGAGAGGCATTTTACTTGTTCATTTAGGAAACTATTATATTTCTTTTCAGGATTGTTAGCTTTCTCCCTGAAAGATCAGTTACCTATCCGCAGAGTTGTTTATGCTAAAGCCTTTCCTGTGAGTTTGGGGTTGTTTAATTTGGTGTTCTGAGGGACTTGAAACTTTTTCTCACGTCCACAATTGAGGAGGTTCTTCAGGTAGAAAGGACCTTTTCTGAGAAATTATAGGATTTAATACATAAGGCCACTGAATTTGTTCAGGTAGACACAAACAAAACAGTTTGGCTTTCCCCAGAATTGCAAAATAATTGTTTGTAAAGCAGTCCTATAACTGGTCTATTTGCTCTTCTTGTGGAAAGAAACAGCTTCACAAAATTTGTGGGGATGGGGAGTTGAAAGGACAATATTTGCAGTGAGGATCAACTGAATGCAGTATATAAGAAGCTATTGCTAGAATTTAGCTATTGTTGCAAAGTATTGTGCAAAATGCAGGAAAAGGTCTATTATTGCCAGGATCTTTGCAGAAAGTTCCAAAGGAAAGTTGGAAGATCTTGTTCAATGTGATTGTAATTGATAATGTTCTAGAATGCTTAAATATGCATCTATACCTGAGCTCACTAATTCCTTAAAAATAAGATCTAAAGGCACAAAGAGTTTTAGAAAAGAGCCCAAGTTCACTGGCAATCAATTAGAAATGCTTGAAATGTCTGATCTTTTAAAAATTTTAATTCTAATTTTGATTGCAAGAGTGCAAGTTAAATAAGATGGAAAGATGATACAGTTGACTGGGATGATCCCAATGACATTAGTATGAGACATTTAGCTGGACTTCAGTCCTCAGATATGTCATTAGCTGCTGCCGCAGTTGCTTCAGCCTCTTTCTATCCAATTAGCATAATGTTGCCTGGCCACTGCATTTTTAAAATTATGAGTCTGTTCTCTGGCAGTTAATGGAGGTATGATAATGGGTGTCTTGAACTTTGCCTATTTTCAATGCAAACACATGACTTTACATTTTGTCTGATGCAACACAATGCATTTCATAAGCACAATGGCAATGAGAGCATTTGTTTATAAGGAACATTTTCACAAGCATGGTTTCATTCCCCACACATTTTTAATTTGATTTACAGATCCATATACAGGAGGTTGCTTCTTCACAAGCACATTTATTTGAACCGGAAGAAGTTCCCATTATTAGATGAGCAGATCCAAACGCTTAGCACAAAAGAGTCAATAGTTTCCTTGCAGGTAATTCACCAAGTTCTGTGACCATCTTAATAAGTGCTTATTCTTCTTTTGGTGAAGCTATGTTGTGCTAAGAGCCAGAGGTGGAGTAAATTTTGTGTGCCTTTCTGCTATTTCATGTGGCACACCCAAACTAAGAAGTCCAATGGAACAACCTTGTAGACTAATATTCTAATAGGATTAGTTAAAGACTTTTGTTCTTTGCACAACATTGTCTCCCATTTTTTTGAGTGCACAGTCAGTTAAAACGAGCATTTTAGAAGTAACCAAGTTTCACTATTAATAGCTTTATCCAGCATCAACTAGAAATGTTCGCATTTTCTTCACAGTGAATTCAAATACATACACTGTATTTTCTACACTTGGTTTAAGTCAGGTATTGAACTTGTCAACACTACAGTTTTGCAAAATTGCAAAAGAAAAGGAAAACAAAAAGACAAATGAGCTTGTTTCTTAGAAACTTAAAACAAAGATCTTCTGTTAAGGGCCAAACACAAAGTGACATTGGAATGGGCCATTTTTAAAATGCTACAGTACAAATTCCTGATTGGACAGTTCTGGACACAACTATATGGAATACAGGAAGGATCCTAAATGAGAGATAACACTTCTGAGTATTGGGAAAGTTGAGCAGTTTTTCCTCAAAACTAGACAATATACTCTGTCAGTACATATTTCAATATGCTTCAGTGCAAATCACATGTGTTGCTGCAAGGGACAGGTATTTGTCCAGTTTTGGGAATTAAGTCACTTATAGAAGCAGAATTATGCATTAGAAGCTGTGTAAGATGGCAAATAACAAATTCTAGACAATGAATGGAGGCCTAATTACATTTACATTTTCTGCACTCAATATAGTTTCACTCAAGGTTTGTTTCTCCCAATATCATTAGTTTCAAAGTGTCATGGGGCCTTGTAGGATTTTGACTTAATTAGGAAGATTAATATTTGGAGACATAATTTTGCTATTGCTAGTGCTAGTATTGACATCAACCCACTGTGGAGGCCCTAGTGCATAGTGCTGCGTGTGTATGGACAACTCAGGTAAAGACTTCGTTGTTAAATATTCTTCTTATACCATATGCACTGACATTTGAGAAGAACTCCCTGGGATAGTCCCATATTGTCTAGTGTCACAAGTATTCTGAGGCTGCTGGGAAGGAGTAGAGCCAATCACATGCATCCCATCCATTCCCGTGGACAAGAACTGTCTCTCGCTGAAGGCCCCATTGGGAGAAGAGGAGCAGAGTAAAGTGCTTTGGGAGGCATTAAGTTTCTCAGGGCCGGCTGCCAGTCTGGGGGAGGCAGCGAAGTTGTAACCATAAAGGTTATATGGGTTGTGTAAAGAGAAGGCATTGTAGGAACTCTGTTGGACATGACTACCACTAAACATGTGAGATGAAGAGGTGTTAGAGTTAGGACTTCCTGTTTGCATGACGTACTGAAACTGGGAAGCAGTAAATGGTGGCAGTTGACTGCTGTAGGCATCCATCTTGTTATTGCCTTGTAATGAAGAAGGGGTGGGTACTGCAGAGATTAGCGAAGGTGTCTTCTGTGGAACAAATGTTTCTGTTGGCGGTTGAGAAGAAGCACTAGGAGCTTGTAGTCGATTGTATCCACCCTCAGCTAGAGCAGGATAACTCTGCAAGGTAGCCATGTTGCCTCGGGCACAGGCTGGGTATTCAGAGAGGTTGAGATTGCAGAATTGACTCTCCCTGCAGCCAACATTAAAGGTGTTGGGGGCCAGGTGGAAAGTAGGCGGGGAGCAGGATGGAGACAGTAGATGGGAAGATGCTGAAGGGGATGGAGTTCCTGGGCTAGATGTTGTTGGTGATGTTCCTGTACTACCTCCTGAAATCAAAACAGAAAACACCAGATTAGAAAATAACCTTCAAATTGAATCAGCTTCTTATCTTTTCCAAGTTATCTTGCAATTTCAAAGCCCTATGGATAAGTACAAATGCTTTGAACAGGACATCAAAATTTTACGCACAAGTACAATAAATTAATTTTGTTGCTTCTATAAGTTCAGAACATAACATATAAAAGAGAGGATGAACAAAGAAAGGACAATTTGATAAACAATTCTACTTGTGTCACATGGGTTAGTTATTTTAACATTCCATACGTATAAATTTCCAAACGTCCTGGCAATTATTTCTGTTTTTAGCTTGTTTGCAGAAGTTAATGTTTGAAAGTTGAGAAAACAAAAATATAAGGATAGAGCGAACTAAAGTGAACTTCAAAATTAAGTGCAAGTGATGGATCTGTAGAGTTGCAAATGCAGGTATTTAGAGGGATCCTTAATAATACTCAGAAATGGTATATTCTGTCCAGGGAAGGACACAGTCTGTGGCTGACTGAAGAAATTAAAGATCATATGCAATTAAAAGGCAAATTATACAATTTTGCAAAAATTAGTGGCAGTTTATAAGAATGGACGGAATACAAGCAAAAATTATGACAAACTAAAGTTAATGGGAGAAATGAAAGCGTGAAGGTGAGCTAGAAATAGAAAAAAGAAGTGCAAGTTTTAATTGGTACTTACAAGGCAAAAAGAGGAAATAAAGTGAGTTTTGATCCTCTAGACTGTGAGGCTGGGTTATTAATAATTGCAAATAAGGAAATGACAAAGGAATTGAATAGCTATTTTGCATCCATTTTCACTTTTGAGGAAACAAATAACACACAGAAATAATTGTCTATCAAAAGGTGAAAGGGAGGAGCTTCAAATATTTGCAATCACTGGGGTAAAGGTACTGAGAAGATTATTAGAACTAAAAGTTGGTGAAAATCAGGAAGAATCTGGAACCTCTCCAGGACCTAACAGACTGTATCCTATGATTGCTAAAGAAGTGATTGTTGAGATAGTAGCTGCATTGGTTTGATTCTTCCACAAGTTCCCTAGATCCTGTCGGATTGGATAATAGTGATTCTAACTATTCAAGCAAGGAGGGAGACAGAGAGAAAAAAAATGGCCAACAACTAAGATGGAAAAAATGCAAGAAACCAATATTAAGGAGGATAGACGGCAGAATTTAGGAAATCTCAATGCAATCAAGCAGGGCCAATATGGCTTTGTGAAAGAGAAATCATGTTTGGCTAATTTATTACAGTTCTACGAGGAAATAAGAAACAAGATGTAGATGTGGTGCACTTGGATTCCTAAAAGACATTTGACAAAATACCACATCAAAGGGTACTATACAAAATAAGAGTTTTTGAGCATGGGGGTAGCATGCCAGCATGAATAAAGGATTGGTTTGCTATCAGGAAACCGAAAGTATGCATAAATGGATCATTTTCAGGGTCAGCAAGATGTAACAAATGGAGTGCCACCCTACATTAATGCTGGAGCCTCAACTCTTTACATCTTGCATAAATAAATGAAGGGACCAAATGTATAGTTGCTAAATTTGCTATGACAAAGACAGGTCATAATGTAAATGCTGAATAGAATATCAAGGAGTCTGTGAAAGGATGTAGGTTAAATGAGCACATACTAGAATAATTTGGGAAAATGTGAACTTGTCCACTTTTGCAGGAAAAGAAAAAAGTGATGTATTGTTTAAATGCAGAAAAATTGCAAAACTCAGTGTACAGAGGGACTTGATGTCCTACTACATAAATCATTAGCTTAGTATGCAGGTGCTGCAAGTGATTAGGAAGGCAAATAAAATACTGTTGTTTCTCAGAAACGGAATGAAATATAAAAGTAGGTTTTTTTCCCCCTACAGTTGTAAAGTGAATTGATGAGATCACAATTAGAAAACAACATGCAAGTTTTGATCTTTTTTTAAAAAGGGACATAATTGCAATTAAAGAAAAATCAGAGATGGTTCACTTGACTGGTTCCAGTGATGAAGGGGTTATCTTTATGATGAGAGGTTGAACAGGTTCGGCTTTTATCCATTGGAGCTTAGAAGAATGACAGGTAGTCTTACTGAAACATATTTGATTCTGAGGAGTTCAGGGGGTTTGGCAGAACCTGTGAAGAGGCACAGAGAGACGCAGAGTCGAAAAACTCCTTTCTGCAACTGAAATGAATCCAAAGTCGAGTCATAAAAAGCTCAAAACATTAACTCTGTTTCTCTGTCCACATGATCTGTTGAGTTTCTCAACCATTTTCTACTTCCATTTCAGATTTCCAGCACTTGCAATATTTTGTTTTAAATAAAGGGTTCTGAGGGAACTTGACAAGGCAGGTGCTGAAAGAATACTTTTCTCTTGCGCACAAGTTTAGAACTAGCATATACAATTTAAAAACAAGCAGCCTCCATTATGATGCAAATGAGTAAAATTATTTCTCTCAGAATGCCATGAGAGTGTAAAATGTCATGGCAGTGTAGACAAGGTCGGTGAATACCTTTAAGGCACAGGTAGATAGATTCTGATTTAAAAGTTGCCGAACGGTATCAGGGTAGACAGAAACTTGGAATTGAAGCCTCAATCAAATCAACCATGGTTTTATTACATGGCTCTGCTCCTAACTTGTACATTCCTATGCTCATTGTCTGGAAAATGAGGAAGTCTTACACCCTAGGTCAACGCGTATATTGCTAATGCCTGAGAAAGCAGGAGGTAATGTTGGTCAGAAAGTGAAGTTGTTAAATGTAATGGAGGAGTAATTACAGTTCATTCATTTGAATTTATTGACCAATGGAAAGGAAAACTGGGCTGTTTGATAACAGACTGCAGCTTTGTTATGTCTGTTATATACCAGTCTGGAATCATCGGAGGATTTCAATTGAGAAGGAGGCCATTTGGCCTATTATGTCTATGCTAAGCCTGCAAATTGCTTTTTTTCAAACGGAAAGCCAATTATCTAATTCTTTAATGAAAGCCATAATTTAGCCTGCCCACCTCGACTCTAATTCAGAAGGCTGTGGATTCAAATGCTACTCCAGGATCTAAGCATAAATTCAGACCTGAGATGCCATTGCAGTACTGATGGATTACTGTGGCATTGGAGGTGTTGTATTTTGGTTGACATAGTAGGCCAAGACCCCATCTGCCATCTTAGCTGGATACTTTGAATAGCAGAAGCATTTTACCCAGTGTATCGATGTTTATCTGTCAATTGACAACACTAAAACAGATCATATAGTCACTATCGCATTGCTGTCTGTGGGAACTTTCTATATATAAACTGACTGCTGTATTTCCTACATTTCAACCTGAATACACTTCTCATGTAACCCAATAGCTGTAAAGCACTTTGGGATGTCTTGGGATTGTGAAAAATCTGTATAAAAGCAAGCCCCCTTTCTATATATTTTTCGTTTGAAATATGGAGCCAATGATAGTTTAAGAATTCAGCTTTGTGCAATCGACTTTAAACTTGAAGACCTTGAGAAAAGGCAGAATACTCTTGGCCAGTCCAAATATTATAGATTGTTACTGAAATACAGCATCAAGCAGAATGAAGTAACTATGTAGGATAAATCAGAATATGAAAATAAATCAATCTGCCAAACTTGGATCCATTCCAAACCATGATTGAAAGATACTGCATTTTATTCAACATTTGGCATTTGTACAACATTTTCCCAGTGACTTTTTTCTGTCTTTTCTATGACATCATAGAAGACTGTCTTAAGCAACCAGGATTTATTACACATATAGAATGTGTCTCCAATTGAAAACAATGGGAGAGTGTGAGAGAAGTAAAACCATGCGTTGCTCTGGGCAGTATGAAATTGGCATACATAAGAACACTCAATTGGTTTTAAATGAGAGGAAAATACAAGTCATATCCATTGCCAATTAGGCTAAGGGTCAAAATGGTCTATTATTATTAGAATGTGACTTACATATTCATTTACATTAATAATTTCTACCAAATCAATTTGAAAATGAACACAATGGGCTTTAGCATTACATTGAAGAATTTAGAAACATCATGAGAAAACCCTTGCTTGTTCCTTAAAATAAACTGAATCTCAAACACAGCATGTGACAGTGATCTATCGTTCTTCCATATCTGCAAGCAGATATCAAAAAGAATACATCAACGATGCACGACAGCACCACATAAGTTGGAAGCTCTTCCAACATTAATCTCCAAAATGACTTGCACAAAGTATTAAATTAGTTGTGTTATCTAGAAAAATATTTTTTTCTAGAAAGAAGCAGGTGAAGAATACAATCCTCATGCCGATTGAGAAGCAGATTAATATCTCTTGTCTCAGTTGAAAATTGTGCACAGCTCAGAGGGGAAAGAGAAGTTCAAGGTACAAAAGGAGAAATAAAATTAACAATTATAAAGAAAATGTTGAAATTAACTTTGCAAATTATTATAAGCTAAATTTATATGATAAAATATGACATTTATTCAGTGTATGTGATTAAAATTTATCAGGAAAATTATTTCAGAAAGAAGTACTAGTTTATTGCCTCAAGAGAACTCTGGCTGAATCATGCCATGCCAACCATGCTTTACTACATTGTGCAATCCTGAATAAAGACTTAGTAATCCAGCCTTGTAGTCGCAATGCAGGCATCTCTGTCAGATGAACAAAATGTCAATTCATTTAATATGCCTCTTAAAATTGCTGGCCACTATAAGATTGAGCATTTAGTTTTCAGACTGGCTGCACACACCTTCCTAAACATTTTGACAAAGAACTCAAAGTAAGGAAAATATGACACTGTCCATGTGTTCAATGATATACATTCATTTCTTCAACCAGCTTCAGGTGAAATCGGATTAGTTCCTTAACTTACCTGAAGAAAGAAACCTCAGAATGAAAGAAGCGTGTTCTAATTAAATAAACATCCAGCCCAGAATGATTTATTAAGTGGTGGAGATTAATGAAACTGAATGCTGTTTATTATCACTTTGCCTATTTTGCTGCAATTTGTCATAAATCACTTAATTGCAAAGGTTTATGTTTCAGACTTTTAATACTCATCTGACAAGCTTCTGAATTTGGAATTCAAGGCTCAATGCAACTTAATATTTGAAACCTCAAGCTTCTTTTTGAGTTAGCTTCCATTCTTGCAGAGGGATGGAAATTAGGATTTAGGAGCACTGTCACTAAGTTGCTTTCTCCCATATATAGTATTATGGATCGGTCTTTATTATAGTTAAAGTGAAAGGGTTTTTTTTTAAATTTAGATGGATGCGGGTTGGCTAGCCAGGCCTGCATTTATCACGCATCCCAACTGCCCTGGGCAAAGTGATGGTGAGCTACCTACTTGAAAACACCCACAGTGAAAGTAGTTCCACTGGCAGCGCAGGAACAGAAATATATTTCCAAGTCAGTATGGTGTGTAATTTGGACGGGAAACTTGCAAGTTCTGATTGTGGTCCCACATTTCTGCTACCCCTGTGCTTCTCGATGATAGAGGTTGCAGGCATAGACTGTACTGTCAAAGGACCCTTCATGAATTATGGAGGTACTTCTTGTAGATGGTAGACATTGCTGCCTCAATGTGCTGATGGTAAAGGGAGTGAATCTTGAAAGTGGTGGACATTAAGCCAATCAAGCAAGCTGATTAATTCTGGATAGATTTGAGCTTCTTGAGTGGTGCTGGAGTTCTACCCATCTATGGCAACTGGAGAGTATTCCACCTAACTCCTGACTTCTTCTCGACAGGCACTGGGGGTACAGGTGGTGAGATACTTTCTGCAGAATTCCTAATTTCTGATCTGCGTTCACAGCTAGAGCATTTGTAGTCCAGTTCAGTTCACTGTTCCAGTTTACTAGTCCAGTTCAGTTTCTGTTCTATGACAACACCAGAATGTTGTTAGCAAGGGATTCAAAGATGGTGATGCCATTAAATGTTAAGGGAAGGTAGACAGATCTCTCTTGTAGGAGATGTCGTTGAAAATGGTGTGGTTACTTCCACTTACCAGCCCAAGCGTGGAATTTTCCCAGGTCTTTCTGATTATGGAGACAGATTGCTTCAGCATTTAAGGAGTTATGAATGGTGCTGAATAGTTATACAATCATTAGTAAACATCCCCACTTCTCATCTTATGATAGAGAGAAGGTCATTAACAAAATAGCTGAAGAGGATTGGGCCTAGGACACTACCTCAAGAAACTCCTGCAGTGTTGCCCTGGGACCGAGATGGCTGATCTCCAACAACTGAAATCATCTTTGTGCTAGGCATAAAGTCCACACAGTAAAGAGTTTTGGCCCAATTCCCATTTACTCCAATCTTACTAGGGCTCCTTGAACAATACTCAGTCAAATGCTGCCTTGATGTCAAGAGCAGTCACATTTCTTCACCTCTGGAGTTCAGCATTTTGGTCCATGTTTGGACCAAAGTTGTATTGACACTTGGAATTGGGTGGTCTTGGAAGGACCCAAACTGAGTGGTCAGTGAGCTGGTTATTGCTGAGTGATGAAGAGGAATATAAGAAAGAGTTGTTATACTTAAAAGTGAATATTTCACCCAGGCTAAATGGGATGCCAAGTACATTATGGATGAAAATGATGGAGGCACTTGCTATAACCTTCCAGTCTACCAATAGCAATATGGACCAAGCGGCATTAAAGGTCTGGAAAATTTCAAATGTTACATCCTTATGAAAAAAAAGTCTGTAAAAGTAAATGAAAGGTCAGTCAGTTTGACCATGGTGGTGGGAAAGTTCTTAGAAATGATAAATCTGGGGTCAAATTAACAGTCATTTGGAGAAGTTGGATTAATTAAGCAAAGCCAATATGTCTAGGTACACAGCACTTCATGTTTAACTAAGTTGACTGAGTGTTATGATGAGATAAAGAAGAGGGTTGATGAGAGCTGATGAATTTAAAACTTGCAGTTGACACAATATTGGAACGTATTGTGACCGGTGAGAAGGATAGTGATAGACTTTAAAGGGACATAGATATGATGGTGGAATGGGCAGATACGTGGCAGATGGAATTTAATGTGGAGAAGTGCAAAGTGATTGTTTTTGGTAAGAAGAAATAATAAAATAGCAAAAATGGCAGCACAGTGGCTCAGTGGTTAGCACTGCTCCCTCGCAGGACCAGGGACTTAACTTCAATTCTACCTTCAGATGGCTGTCTGTGTCAGTTTCCTCGCACAATCCAATGATATGCAGGTTAGGTGGCTAGCCATGGGATAAGTAGGGTTACAGGGATAGGGGAGGGGTGTGAGTCCGTGTGGGATGGTCTTCAGAGGGTCAGTGTGGATGCGGTGGGTCGAATGGCCTGCTTCCACACTGTAGGGATTCTATGATAAAGGGTGCAACTCTAAAAGAGATCAGGAACAGACAGATGTATGTAGGTATGTGTGGCCAGGCAGATCGAGGAAGTTGTTCAAAAGGTATAGGGATTCCTGGACTTTATAAATAAAAGCACCAAGTACAAAGGTTATGAAGTCATGATGACTGGCAAAGTAAATAGCAACAGGAGAGAAAAACATTTTTCATATAACAAGTTGTTAAGTTCTGAAATAGACTGCCTGAAAGCTTTTTGGAGGCAGGTTTAACTGTTATTCAATTCATTGTTGAAAGCCAATCAAGTGGAAAGAATTGCGGCTATAGTTATTTAACAAATCAATGGGACTAGTTAACAAGCGTGGGGCTGGATGAACACAGCAGGTCAAGCAGCATCATAGGAGCAGGAAAACTTGACGTTTTGGGCCTAAACCCTTCATCAGAAATGATGAAGGGTTTAGGCCCGAAACATCAAGTTTTCCTGCTCCTATGATGCTGCTTGACCTGCTGTGTTCATCCAGCCCCATGCTTGTTATCTCGGATTCTCCAGCATCTGCAGTACCTTTTATCTCTGGGACTAGTTAAATTGCTCTACCAGCAAGCTGGCATACACATAATGGATTGAGTGGCCTTCCTGTGTGCTATTAAAATTTCACGATGACTCTAAGGCCCAGATTTCCTATGGAGAATCTGCAGAATCCCTAGTATTACAGACCCAAAAGCAATTGCTCAAGAAATTAAAATTTCCTCTGGGCTACTCCTGTACACATGGAACCCTCTGAAAGTCTCCACTTAAGTCAGAGAACACAAAACACTCTGAAGAAATTAAGCAAGAAATTACTCAGGAAATGTTAGACTATTAAATACAATGTGCTGGATTTTGTGAGGAGCGGCGATATAGGCCCCTTTCTTTTTATGATAGGAGAGAGACCCCCATGTTTCTGAAAGGAGATTCCAGAGGTGTAGTTCCATTCTGACAGTTCTTTCATTGCTTAGACCTATCAGAGGAAGGCAAATCATGTGCCCTTTTCACAGCAGTCAGCCACTGGTTTCTGAAATGTAAAGATCCTGACATCCGCAGTGATAGCGCCTGTCAAACAATAAGTAGATAAAGTGGTGAGAGTTAGGGTGCTGAGAGGGGAGGATGCTAGTTCACTCATGTGCCAGGGTACGAAAGGTGCCAGCTAGGTAGAAGGCCAGGTGGGTAGGGTGTTGTGGGTAGAATAGGGGTGCCCATGAGCAGCATGCCAGGGGACTCAGGTAATTGACGCAATGTTTTGGGTGGGTAGGAGAAATCAGAACAGACAGGTTAGGAAAGTGGTAAGGGGAGGGGTGAGGTGTGGGAGAGGGGGCAGGGGAGTGGAGCGTCCATCAGGACCAGAGGCAGGGGAGGCGTTGTCTTGTCCCAGGGTCAGAGACAGACTGGATCTGGAGTGGAAGAAGTGGGGAATTGAATCCAGATCAGGGAGGGTGGGGAGGGTTGTCTCCTGGGGGTGGAGAGGGGTCAGTTCCTGGCAGGAGGGGTGAAGAGGGTTAGATCTGGGTCTGGGAGATACATAATGATCTTGGGGAGGTGTGGTTGTGGGTCTGTTAGGGAAGTTGGAGTCAGTTTAACAGCGACTCAGAAATTCCATTTTTTTTTAAATCAACCTGATCGAATGTGTTATGCACACCTCTGGAGGAGGTGGGACGTGAACCCGGACCTCTTAGACAGAGGTAGGTATACTACCACTGCACCATAAGACACCACTTTTAAAGCAAATGTGGTGATATCAGTCTATTTACATATGATTTCAAATCTTCTACAACATGTCCCAGTTTATTTAAAAGGAGATAGGCAAGTGAGAGATGTGAGCTCCGGATCTCCAGTTTCCTCATAGGTCCTTTAATCTTCTAAACCATGACTCCTTCCAATAATTCGGGAGGCACATTACATATTCAATAGTCTAGCTTTTCCCCGAGTACATTTACTTAATTTTGTTGGAATCCTCCACATTCTCTTACATAAGTAGATACTCTTGAGTCTTGCAGACATTGGGAAGCTGCCCAGCAGAATCTTCAATTTCCCAGGCAATTCCTTCAGAGGCTGCTATAATGGGGAGTCCACAGAATTTTTCCAATTCTCTTCTTCTATCTCCTTCTTAGAGATGCTCTTTAAATGTTACTTCTGTAAGCCAAACTTCATGTCACAAGTCCTCTTGTCTTCTTATGTCATTCAGGGATAAATCTTGTTAAAAAAATGCTCCTGTCAAACACCTTGGGTTATTTAATTTATCCATGGGATGTGGGCATCACTGGCTGGACTAGCATTTATTGCCCATCCCTAATTGCCCATGGGCAGTTAAGAGTCAGTCACGTTGCCATGAGTCTGAAACCACATGTATACTAATCCACGTAAGGATAGCAGTTTCCTCCCTTAAATGACATTGGTGAACCAGGTGAATTTCTCTGACAATCGGCGACAGTTTAATGGTTGTCAATGGACTCTTAATTCTAGATTTTACTACATTAACAGTGCTATATAACAAGATTGTCATTGTTTTTAGGAGGTAATCAAACAGTGACTGTGAAAATAGCTATTAAAATCCTGTAACATATACAGGAAAAAATGAAAAATGTAGGTAAGCATTACCTTGTTGCTTCTGCATGTTGGTAAAATCCTCAAATGTGAGGGTCCGAACAGGAGGTCTCCAGAAGGCATATGTCTCCATGATGGCCTCTAAACCAGTTCTGATCAAAAGAACGCAAAGAGGAAATATTAATGTGTATAGATTCAACATACACATCAATCTCCCCATTATCCTGTTTCCAGCTGGTGTATTTTTTTCTCACACTGTCCCAGTCAGATTTATGCTCCGAAATTTTCCAGAAATCTATTCTTAACCCCTTAACCAGCTTGTTTTATGGGTTTGAAATCTTTATTTTGAGCCATGTCTCTTTTACATAGCCTAAAATAATGGTTTAATTTTGCAATTGTTGCCTTACAAAACTCTTGCATTATTATTGGTCTTCCACAATTCCTGTGTCAAGTATACTCCCTTCTTTCCTAAAATAATTTCTCAAAATAACATGGCTTATGGGCAAGGTATTTTATAGAGAATACTCTAAAGGACAAGAACTGGGGAGTAGATGGGATATTGGTTTAACATTTCCAGGTCATTAAGTGCCGACAGATGATGGATGTTATTTTCCACACATATACTGTCAATTCATTATTTTTGCCTTCTGATTATTTTTATATATCTCTAGTCCTAGAAAAGAAAATAGTAGAAAGTTTCTACTAAAAATATGTTATGTACATGGCATAAATTACATACAAAGAAGAAATTGTAATGAGTTTCGTGAAGGAATTTGGAAGGCTTATATCAGGATTCAGAATCAATGGAAAGGCATCAAGGAATTAATAAAGTGGAGTGAAGTATGGATGGGCTATGTATCTTCTCCTGTCAGAACTAGTTTTCTATGTATCTTTCCTAAACGAGTAGTTATTACTTATAGAACACTGTAGCCCAAGAAGACCGATATGGCTTTGAATTTCATTTCTTCTTACAATTGGTTTCCTCAGGATGCTCTGGTTTTCTCCCACAGGCCAAAGATATGCAAGTTAGGTGGATTGGCCATGCTAAATTGCCCGTAGTGTCCAGGGATTTGCGAGCTAGGTGGGTTAGCCATGGGAAATGCATGGGGGTGGGTGCGGATGGAATGCTCTTCAGAGGGTTGGTGTGAACTCAATGGGCCGAACGGCCTGCTTTCAGATTGTAGGAATCCTACTCTATTTTAAAAAGGTGACCGAGTGAATCGGCGACTGAAAGAAAAAGGAGAGAGTGATGAAAAGAGAGAAGGTAGAATGACGGACAAGCAAATGATTGAGAAAAAGTTGTAAAAATGGACAGAGAATATTCTACAGAAATGGAAAGGTTTAAGAGATAATAAGGCAGAATACCAAGGTATGAGTACAGATGAAAAAGACAGCAGAACAAGCCCAATAGTGGAGAGAAATATTAAGGAGGATGTATAGGTGAGGAGAGAACACTTCAGCACAAAATAAATTAGGTGATGAGGCAAAATGATTTGACAATAGATGTTTAACTGAGGCTGAAAGAGCATCTAGAGAAGAAAGTTATTTGAAAGGCTTTACTTTGCAATGTTAATTTGATCAATTTAATATTGAGGGATTGGGATGATGGTTAGTGGGATACTGCGTGGTTATACATAGAAACACTGAAAATAGGAGCAGGAGTAGGCTACCAAATGAATCTATTCGGTCATTCAACATAATCATGGCTGATCCTCTCTTTCTCACCATCATACTCCCACTGTGTCCCCATACAATTGACACCTTCAGCCTGTAGAAATATAGCTAATTCTTTCTTAAATATAGTTAATGACCTGGCCTTGACAGCATTTTTGACAGAGAATCCCAGAGAATTTTGAGGTAGGGGTTCAATACTGAATGAAGAAGTTTCTCCTTATCTTAGTCTGAAATAATTTACCACATATTCTGAGACTGTGATGCAGCCAGGGGAAGCATCATCTCTGTTTCCTATTTGTTCAGCCCTGTCAGGATTTAATCACAAGTGCAGGTAATTGGTGTATGGTATAAGGAAACGTGATACTAGCAGAAAAAGTGTCATCACTAAACCACACTTGTGATTATTCAGTCACATCTATTGTACCTCAACCTCACTCACACAAAACCAGTTAGGACATGTTATGTTTGTAACTTTTTCTGAGGTGATGCATCAAGCTGTAAGCACATATTCAAAAGAAGTTTCTCTAAAGATGTACTGGCACAAACACAAAAACACAAGAAATAATCGAAAATATTAAACCCTAAAGTAGTTTTACATATGCCCTCATCTTTTAGCTTTACTGTTATTTACTTTTATGCCACTCTAGTACTGCAGTACACTCAAATATTCTTAGATCTTTCTTCCAATCATTCACTTTGTCCTTCTTCCTCAACCCCATCCCCACATCCACCCCAACCCCCAACCACACACACATACTGTTCACTTGATTTTTACCTCAAAATATTGAGTGGTGTCTTAGTGAAAGACACAATATCACATTTCCAAATGGAGGCTGTGTATTTTTCTTGTGTATAGTTGAAAATGTTAACTTCTATATCATTGTGTTGCAATAATAGTAAATATGGAGCATCAAAAGTTACCTTCCATCATCAGATTATTATTGCTGAGACTAAAATAATTTTAAAGGAAAGGACAAATACTGATCTAAAATGGCTGACGTGATCACTTGACCATAGATTGAGGCAAGTCCAGGAGACTCGAGCAGAATAATAAAATCATCTGCACTAAAATTATGATTGCATCTGTTGACAAAAGCAGGCAATTAACTTTGCAGGAAGAAATTTGTATCTTCTGTCTTAATTCACATTTGTTTATAACTTCATATACTGTGAGAAAGAAGTCTCACCTGCCAGTTAACCAGTTTGGAAGGACAGTGGAGCCAGATTTGGGAATTAACAAATGAACCAAATCCTAGTAGCTTTTTTTTTGAGTAACAATATAGAGAAAAATGAATATTATTGGTAACAACAAGGATTAAAAATGTCTTTCTCTCTTTATTTCCTTCTTAGCATTTTAGAAGATAAACATCTTGAAAATTGGAGAAAACCACCACTCACTAAGACCTCAAGGATATCTACAACCTTTGCCACATGTTAGAATACCAGCCAAAACTTAATCAGCTGTAGCCTCAAAATGAAAACATATAACAAAGGACTCTAAGGACCTTTAAACTGTAAGGCTCTTATTCTTTCCCTTTTAAACTTAATACCTATGCTTGTGTGAGTACTTGACATTGAGTTTTGATTATATTTTCTCAGGGATAGCATTTAAGGAAGCATAGTGATTGGCTCTTTTATTTTGATCTCATTAACTGTACTTTTAATTGATGTACAAGATAGATGCAAAGAAATGTCTGAAAGGGGGTTAAGATGAAAGGGCTGAATCACCCTTCCTCGCCTGCTTGTAATAGTTGTTTATAGCATTGAATTTCGACAAAAGAAGTTGCTTCAAGCTTTAAATCCCAACCATATAGAAAATTGTTGCATTCATTATCCCTGTAATTTTACCAAATCTATCTTTAATCAAACTCCATCCAATTCATTTATTTCACCAGGTCAGTCTCAGAAGGCTTCCAATTTCCCTTTACTGTTCCACACACTTCCTAAGCCTTCATTCAGCAAGTAGTTCTACTCCATTACCATCTATCCGACTGAAGCTCTGTCCAATTACAGAAGCCATCCATCACTGTTTTCCTGTTATGTGTGTGTGCTGTAATTCAAACACCTCAGGTCATGTGGAATTGTAGTTGGGCTTGCTGATTGTACAGTTGTTCTATACTCCACATATCCTGGTGGTTTGCTTAGATTTACATGTTTATTCTGCAGATTTAATCCCAACAATTAATTTATACTTACTCAAGAATATAAATACAACTGGTTTCCATGGGCCAGAAAGTTTTTGAAGAGACATTGCATGACAGATATCAAAACTTTTGACTGCATGAACTTATAAACTTCATGAAACAGAATACCAAATGTATACTTTTTTATATTTTGATATTGCATTGTATAAGAGAAATTACAAGGGTTTTACTGCAGTTGAATGAATATTGGTTGATGATGAATAACAGTTGCAGCTCATCATTATTATGCAATATAGTAGAAATGGAAGTCATTGGTGCAGTAAAAGATTGTGAAACATGGCAGGGATTACAAATGCTGGACTTTACAGAATAGCTGTGTGTTAAAGGGTCTCCTTTAAATTAAAGTGAAGTAGAATTTGTATAGGAGGATTGGTGAGGTCATATTAAATGTTGCTACCCAGGGACAGACCCAAATGATGTGGCTATGACTGTAGAAAGAACTCCACATGAACCCGATTGAAATATCAAGATATAGTTTCCATACATATTCACCCTGGCTCTCAGTAAAGGATCAATTGCTTTAGAGACACTGGGAGTGTGACAAATTATTGTTGTGTGGCAGGACAGAGCAGTCACTGCTATGATGAGTAGAAAAAGACAATTTTGTAGAATACTACAGTTAGCTTTCTGTTCAAAAACGCAACAAAACTGACAAAAACTTTGGAACATAAAAGAACATAGAGTCACTGTGGTGAGAGTTGGTCAAGAAAACATTATGCTGAGCTCAATAATTTTTGAAGTACATTAATCTAAAGAATATTTCAATTTATTAATGTTTGTAATGTATAATGCATATAATGTAATTTATTAATGTAAAGTACCTCCTTTTGCTACGTTTAGGGTATTGGTTGTCTGTTAGGCGTTGCTTGATATTATGTTGATTAGTATCGGTAATTTTCATTGGCTATTGGGAAATTAATCTTTTCAAAAGCAGAGCAATCTCTACAAGGATTGTAGAACTTATACACAATTTTCTCAGTTTTGAATTGGCATGCAAGGTACTTCAACAGGAATTGCAATTTCGCCATAATTTAAGATATGGAAGAAAGAAACAAAGGTCTAAGCTTTTAGCTGATCCATGGTTTGTTTTGGAATTCCAGTGCAAATTACATCGAGGATTATTTTTAACATTGGCGTAATAACACCGATCACAATGACAGTTCCTCTTGCCTCTATCCCCAGCATCCCTAATCAAATTGGCCATGCAACTTTCAGGAAGGCTCTTAACATTAATTTTTCTATAAGTGAGCATCTTTGTGCCTATGATGTGCTAAGGTTCTTAAGGTATTTAGACTCTGATTATAGTCTATTTATGTTACAGAACTTGAATATTGCTGAAAAAAAAAGACACATTGTCAAATCTTTTCATCTTAATGTCATGACAATAGTTTATAACATTATTCTTGCATCTATGAAATTAAAAATCAGTATAAACTGTTTTTCTGTTTGGATTTTGGTACTCCTGCATCTGTCCTGATGAGTGCAAGATGATACGATTTGACATCATGTCTTTTCTTTCAGCAGTAATCTGACTAGTGAACATCAGTCAAATGAAATTGTAAATGAATATCACTTAAAAAAAGGCACATTTTGCCAAAGCTTTTTGTCTGGCATTCACAAGACAATTTACAAGCAGTACTAAATTAAAGGGAAACAACGTTTATACTCTATGAGAAGACAGTGCTGATTGATTGGCTAGTGGACTCTGTTTGGTAGAGGCACTGCCATGGAGAATACATTAGTTAATAATGATGGTCAGTTCATTCAGAGATAGTAGGAACTGCAGATGCTAGAATCAGAGATAACACAGTGTAGAGTTGGAGGAACACAGCAGGCCAGGCAGCATGAGAGGAGCAGGAAAGCTGACGTTTCAGGTCAGGACCCTTCTTTAGATCTGAAGAAGGGTCCCGACCCGAAACATCA